>KB703648.1:0-21727 GCA_000349165.1 Anopheles christyi | reverse complement strand
AAAAAAAACCCACCATACAATCTTATTAATGTGGCGTCTTAACTTTTCTTCCTGCAGGTATGGCCGATGCAACGACACCAAACACTTCCAACCGTGCACCGGCATCCAACCATCCCACCGGTTCGTCGGACGCTGCCACTTCCAAACTACTACCGTTACGTCGTACCACGGCTAATGTCGACGATGACGATGGTGACGACGACGATGAGACAGTTGGTGAAGACGACGTGTTCATGGTAGGTGGTGTGGTGTCTCTCGAGAACCGGAGTACAGGATGGGTGTCACAGCACTGTTCAACCTGCGTCGTCCTGGGTCGATGCGACCGGCAATGGTTCGCATTCTGCCGCAATCGCTGACCCAGAACGGTAGCCGCAGGAACAGTTACAGCAAGCTATCGCACAGAAAGGCTAGCAAAGCAAAAATCATAGCCACCCATCCGTGGTAGAGTCACTGGGACCGTGTGTGATACTGAATACTGATACTCTCCCTCTCGTTATCTCTCTCCCTCACTCGCTGTGTATCAAATCATCATACCGGTTGATTAGACGCTGGACTTACCGATTGAACCTTCGGAATCACGATCCAACTCGGAAGGCAGTGGAAGCCATCGTAAGCATTATCCCACGTTTGCCAACCAAGGGTGGTGTGTTTTGCAAATTCAGAGCAGAAATAGCACTAACGTTTTTTTTCTTCTTGCTTTGCAGAAAGCGTCGACAAACAATCACAACAACAGCAGCAACAGCAGCAATCCAGTATTCAATACATATCGGGCGATAAACCATCACCGCTGATCAGCAGCAGCAAGCCTGGTGATGAAAAAGTGACTCCTCTAGTACCTGGTGATAACTATTCGTACGTTCAGATAACCGACGTAAGTATCGGGGGTTCGAGGCGTTTTTCTGCATCCATCGTAGTAGGCATGGGGGGGGGGAAGCTGTTTGCTTGTTTCATTTTTGTTCGTTTCATCCAGAGATCATGCTCGGCTCTTTTCGCATTTAGCTAGCAACCGAACCTATTAGCAGAAGGATATGTGATAATGTAGAGCAAATGAGCACGGCAAATGTGTTCCTTCTAGAATAGTATCAAGTCGACATAGTTTAGTTTGAATGTGTGTAAAGAGTGAGCAAAACGGTGACATTGTGAAGCTCATATGCCTGAGTATAGCTTGCAATCTATTAGGAACACAGAGAAAAATCATCTATAATACATCAAAGCAATCTAAGGAATGATTTTCCGAGAATAATCCAAAGATCAATAATTTTTCTTTACGGTGCGAACTTTCTGCAAAATAGTCGTAGCTTGCATCCGGTAACAGAATCTATAACGATTCTTTATCGTTATAGTATTTCTCTTCGAGACCGGAAGATAGATAGGTGTTTATAATAGTGAATAGTGTTTATAATAGTTAGCGGAAGCGCTTTTTATCATTTAATTTCACTTTCATCCTGCCTGCGTGATACGATCCAAGAATTCGGGAGTAAACACACGAACAGGTTGCCTATAATTATTTTTCTCTTTTTCTTCGTGCATGCTACTACATCCACCATCCTCTACACCAACCCTGTGTGTGTGTGTGTGTGTACGACAAAATTGAATTAACAAACCAAAATTGTGTTGTGTATGTTTTATACATGTTTGTGTGTACGTGTGTGTAAAAATAACGGTAAAAAATGTGGTCCATAAAAAAAATCGGTAAACGGGACCTCGCCACACCACCACCACACCGACCGAAACTCTTCCCTTCGAAAACTGCGTACCGAAACACATTCATCTTGCCGCTGCAGCAGCCGTGCGACATCAAGCTAAAGTATAATTTCTATCACTTGAAGGTGCACGACTATAACTATCCGGTCATCGAAGAACCACCGATCGGCGGCTCACTCATCGGCGGACGACGCGATTCGACCTCGAGTCTCAAGAAACGGAACGCCCTGGACGCTGCCGCTAATGCTGGGGCCACCTCCGTACCGCCCATCATGAAGGAAGGCACACTCATCAAGACACGGCTCCGGTGCAGGTAACACACCACCCAACTCCATCAGGCAACACCACGATTATACACCGGTGGTTAATCCGTTTTGTACGCTTCCCTCATCCCACAGATACTGTCAGGAGTTTTACAACGACGAGTGGAACCATAAGGGCTCGTGCGACTATGCACCCGACTGTGTCCGGACGGCGATTGAGAACGTGTCCGGGATGCCGTGCGCCCGTTGCATGCTTTACCACTGCATGAAGGACTCGGAGGGTGAAACGGCAGCACACCCGTGCCTGTGCACCGGCGAGTCTGGCTGCACGAAGCGGTATGGACAGCTCCTAACGGCTCGCTGTTGGATTGGATCGCCTTGATTGATTCATTTTTCTCTTCTGCAGGTGGATCGGTTTGGCTTTACTTTCCCTACTGGTGCCATGCCTTTGGTGCTATCCGCCATTGCGTGCTTGCCACTGGATCGGCGTTTCGTGTCGGTTGTGCGGTGGCAGGCACAAACCACAAATTTGACATCCGATCAAAATCATTAACCTTACAAGTATTAATCGGCTAGATTGGTATGTGTTTGAGCTATTTGGATGCCAGCTTCCTTCCGCCTGATGGGCAAATTTTATGTTTCTAATCTTTTTCCTTTCTTTTAGATAATCGCCATAAAGTGTGCAGCTCGACGATATAGTAACGTAGGAGGAAAACGGAATGTGGAATAGTTTGTAATAGGATGTTCAGCAAAATACTTAGAGAGGTGATTTGGTGAATCCGCTTTTTGCAACGGATGTACAACACAAACCCCTCCCTAACCCGTACCCGTACGGACGACATACAGACACACACACACACACGTATATACATATAAACAAACAAAGAACACCCCGCTCCCCCCGTTGAATCGTAGTGATAATGAAAAGAATCTGGAAAGCGGAGGTTTGTAGAAGCTGGGTAGAACACGTCTGCACAGGCAACGCAGTGTCGTAAAGGCAGAAAACACCAATACCACAGCGCGCGAGCTGCAGCAACCATCAATAATTAACCAAAGTTTTGCATAAGCCGGCACGCAATCGCACGACTGCGTGGCAATTGGATTCGCGATAGTGCATTTTTTTACAGACCGAATGGAAATCGTATAAAATTGAGGCAGCAGTATTTTGGTGAGTGCAAGCCGATTTGCTACTCTAGCAGTTGTTCCCCTGAGGTTTTCTAATTTCTACAGAAACGAAAATAGGACAGAATGTCAATGCAGCGAAAGAAAAACGCGGACAAAGAAGAACGATTGTTAGAAGCACATGGGATAGAAATAAAAATGCGCCGCGCGCAGATTGCGCGCCATTCGTAATATAAATTAAAAGTCATTCAACACAAATGTGAATGTGAACGAAAAAATAGTCCTTTTTATAAAGGAAAACTAACCAAAACACAAACAATAACTATATGGTGTCGTAAATGAAATGATCCGCCTGTAAAATGTGGCGAGCGGCTTAAGAACCGTGAAGGAACGGGGTGTGTGTCCAAATGCTGGCTACGAACTGCAATGATAGAGCGCCATGGCCATGAGCATGGGAAGAGGAAAGCAGCAGCACCAGCACGGTGCTAAACACTGTCGCCGCGGAGGGAAACTGTTTTGAATTTCGAATCGTTGTTGTAGACTTCTACAACGTGCGCGATGAAAGACAGCTAAACTAGTAAATCAAATCTCCACAAATAAATGAATACAGTTTGCTACTACTAATACTACTACTACTACTACTACTACAACTACTACTAAACTAAAACTTAACTACCGAATGTACAATGTATGAAACTTTGTATTAGAACATCCCTCCCACAAAACTCGAGACCGAACACGTGGAATACGGAAACACACCAAGGAAACCAGAACTTAGACGCGTCGAGAAAGTTGTTTCTTCGCAGTGAAATGGTAGTTAAGAACAGTGAAACAATACAGCAAAACAAAAAAGGCTAGTTGTGCAGTTCACTCCCATTGTGAGGTAGAATTTGAGGAATGGTGGCTAACAAAACATGAGACAACCTTTCCGCAATGATTATCATGCAACATTTTCGTAAACAAGAATTATGCTTTTATTTGCCTTAAACATTGAGTGATTTAAATGTGTGGGTGGGTTTGGCCACACAATCATAAAATTTATGATTGTTAGTTCACAGAAACAGAGTGTCATGTTTTGAAAGAGCTTCATTTTGTAAAGGAAGATCGTTACAACGTAGTTATGCTACTATTTGACCATCGTTTATTTTTCGCTGTTTTGATACAAGAAGATGGAATTTATTTTTTAGTCCGGTATTGTCGTTTCAAAACGCGTGCTCCCCCAGTGCTCTACAATAATATGTATGTCCTCCGTAACTGTGTGTATGTATATGTGCATGTTTAATCTGTCGATAGATTGCTTCCAGAAGCAGAAGTGCGCGCATCGCGAATATTGAAACGTTTCGAGACATTTATGTGACTGTTTGAATTCTATTAATTATGAAACTTAATAGACGCGAACGAGACACAATCGTTTATATTTGCTGTTTCACTGTTTCGTTTGCATCGATGTTATGTGAGCAGAATTTATTACAGAGGAAGTATAACATTACTTTACTGTGAGTGGATTTTATCAATTCATCCAAGTACACATTACTCCTTACTCCCTTTCACTTGATCCTCGATACATAAGGTGGTAACGACCCGCCAAAGCGAAGTTTTCGGACATTGTTGATGCTTTACGTTTGTTAAGGAAACGAAGACAACAAAATCTTTAAGTAAGTGTGCATTACAGCTGCTTTTGTTAATACATTTAAAAAATTCTAAACGTTTACTTGCGTCCGAGATTGTTAGTTCTTATCTGTAAAAAACGATATTATTATACACGGAGAAGGATGCGCGATGCAGTTGGTGAGTGGGCAGTTTGTAGCAGCAGGCCGGTAACAGTCGCGTTCGGTTTGGTCCGATAATTTTAGTGCCACGTTTTTAGTGGAGAGATCGTTACACGCGCCCTGCCGGCCAGACGACAGCAAAAACTGATCACTGTTTCGATTATCTTAAGTTTCCCCGTTCCCAGTTTCCGTCTAATGTCAAAATCATGTTGTATATTACCAGTGCGTATTTAAAAACAACGTAAAGGAAACCCCTTAAAACAAAAAGGGAAAACAATAAGAAACCAAAAAACTGATCCAATGTAAAATCGTTAGATAAAACTGTTTAATGAAGAAACAAATAGCTACAAAACGGAGGATGAACGTTAACTTCGATACCAATAAGACAAATCCACATGCGACGAAAGCAACAAAAGCGTTTCGCCACGTGGCCGTGGTGTCATTCGTTGTGGCTTCCTACCATTTGTCCATTTTGTGGGATTTGCTTCCCGCCAGATGCACAACGATGGCTCTTATGTTTTTACTTTCGTTTAAGCAAAGCTCCGTACTAGCACGGTCAAGAAAGAAGGACCCAATGGGAAGCGTAGGTACACTCGCCGGACGGACACCAAAGCATCCGATCGAACTGTTGTAAGGGCTCAATAATGGTCCGATTGATGCTTTAAACGTCCCGGAAGCACGAGCACGTAATCTAGAACGTAAAAACCCATAATCGATCAAAATTACAAAGATCAAGATCAATGAGGAAGCGTAAAGAATTTATGAATATATATATATATAAAAACAAATCCGACGGAAGCAAAATGAATGAATCATCAGTACACACCATCCTCACTCAAACAAAACCACATTCATGATAAATTCCATCACGAACCGAAGAAGCAGAGGAAACTTTAAGCGCAAAACAAAAATCAAATCAAAGACCTTGCGGCACTTTGACCACGTGGTTTGTGTGTCAAAAAGGATGCATTTCGCGCCATTACAGTGACGGTGCAACATAATGTATGTATTCTTATTCAAAATATTCATGTTTTACTGTTGTATCGAAAACAAACAAAGGTGAAAAGTTGTCGATCGATTGATCAAATGCGAACTATGTTTGTGTGTGTAATAAGTGAAGAAGTGTAAAACACACACTCACCCAAAATAGAGCAAACATAAAACTTTAGTTCTTGTCTAGCGCGCCTACAAAAGACTAATGTCGACTTCCTTCCCGGTCGGAAAGAATAACTGAAAACAGTAGTAAATTAGTTATTCTTACGCGTTACGCATTAAACTTTGCGCATTAATCGTCAACGCGAGTGCATCGACACGCGTACGGTGTGGAGAGGGTGGTACTTTGAAAAAGTGAAATCCATTTAATTAAATACTCTAGTTTGCCTTCCCGTGGTTGGAAGCTTAGAGACAGCGAAGCGATCGTGGCCATCAATGATAATACCACAGCAGCACTTCATTTGCCATTTTGCAGCTACTTAATCATCTAAAAAACTAGAAGCTTACTACCCGTTAGAATAGAAGGACCGCGGGAGACGATATCCTGAAACTCGAAATGAAAAAGTGGGAAATATTATATAATAATAATAATTAGAATAATTATAATAATGAAAAGATAACAAACATCCAAGCATCGGTTCGTGGCGTGTGCGGAACGATGTGTAAAATTGTAATAGAAATGAATTGAAATTTGAGGATTTTATTCAATTGATTTCTTTTCCGAAACAGGCGCATCCGCACAACGCCGGTCGTAATCAAGGCAAAACCGCGACCGACACCGACCCACATCCGAATAAGAAATGAAAAAGAGCATTAAGCGTTTCGCAGCGCGCTGTTGCACATTATAAATATATGCAAATAATATCTAAATTATATTGAAAGCAGAACAAAACACAAACAAACAAAAATCCAATATAAAACGAAGAAAAAATCTCAATCCCCCGCGAAATGGATTATAGGATAGGGACGAAAAGCAAAGGAATCGTCGGGCAAAAATACGACGGGAGGTGGTGGTGGTCGCTGGTGCACAAGCACTTACGGTATGCCCTTGCGGCCATTTTAAGGGCCAGTCTCAGCGCCACTCGCCGCTTCCCGATAGGCGTGTTGCGCGAGCGTAATGAAAGAAAGTAAACTGTGGTTGGTGCCGCTCGAGGCAAAGAAAAAAAAAAATACACACACATTGATGGTGAAAGCTCGAACAAAATATAAAAGAGAGAAGAGAAAAAAAGAAGATGGATAAAACTGAAAAAAGAGAAAACGATATTTGTAAAAAGCAAATATTTATAATTCTAATAAATTATGAGAGATGAAAATAAGATCATAAGAACATTAACACTGGAATACTGGCACATTTTGCTATCGAAAAGAAAACGTTAGACCACTTTTGAGCCCTGCCTTTTCTCAGCCTTTCTTTGGCCCGATTAAAGCGAAACCGTTTTTTTATCCGTTGTATGGGGAACAAAGGCGTTTTTACGTTCTATTTTTTATTCAAAGTTTTCTTCTTTTTACTACTTTCAGTTGGTTCCGTTTCGTAGGACACTATCGTATGATTAAGATTGAATCGGATCTTGCGCTTTTTTCCAGTAGTTTGAACGTCGTCCACATCGGGCGATGCTGCGACATTGCCATTGGAGCGGAAACCATTTGTGCTGTTCTGCTTGTTATCGGATGGTTCGTCCTCATCCGTCGAAATCGGTTCCTGCTTAATCTTAACCGTTTCTGGCACGATTGTCTTCTGAGGTGACTTCTTCTCTTTCTTCTTCTTTTTGTCCTTTTTGCTGCTCTTTTTGCTATTGGTAAACTCATCGCCAAACATGCTACCGAGCAGGGAATTGATGAGGAGACTCTTCTCGTTGTCTTCCGATTCACTGCTGCTTGAATCGTCGGATGATGGAAAGTTGGCTAAAGCAGCAGCACCACCATTGCTAGCTGTTGGAACCTTTTTCGGTAGCGTCTGCTTCGTCAGCTGTCTATGCTTGGGTGTTATCGGTTCCTTCTTTATCGTTACTTCCGGCAGACTGGTGGTGGGGTCGTCCACCGTTTCTGGCTCAATCGCGTTTTCCTCCAAGTCGTCTTCTTGCTGCTCCTCAATCGAGCTGTCCTCGTCCTCGATGCCCGGTTCCCGTTTGACACAAACCGGAAGGATGCCGTTCAGCACCAGCTCACCCTCGATGACCGGTAGTTCGCTTTTCATGTCGCACGATTTCACCGTGAACGAAATTTCCGTATCCTTCTTTATCTTATGTTTTTGGTTCGCATTTGTGCCCAGCTTGACCGTCACATTGAACACCCGATAGATCACGGCACTGACAAACTCCTTCGAGACGTAGTTGACCGTGCCCCGCAAAGTCGAACCGATTTGGGGCCGAAACACGTAATAATCGATCGTGGCCCGCACGTGCAGGTACGGACTGTCGAGCCGTAGCGCGGACAAGGCATTGTCCACGCGTATCTTCGCATAGCCCAGCACTATACCATTCACCTTCGCGTGGTACCTTCCGATCTTGTCTGTCACGCAGCGCCGGACACCCTTGACGATGTGCTCGCAATCACGCGGTCGCAGACTGAGGATCTCGTTCAGCTGCACGGCGACCACGCACGACAATGGATCGGCGAGCGATTTCTTTAGCTCCTCAGCGGAAAACTTCGTAAACTTTGCTATCGTTGTCCTGTGCATGGTGGATGCGGGTTTTTGGGGCGAAACTGTTCCCGGTTCTACTTGCGCCCCGCACCGAAAGAAAAGCGTGGTAATATTTATGTTATGATTTTGGGCCCCGCCTGTCAGGTGGATGAATAAGACGTTTGATCAGACGAATGCACTTTTTTGACATATGGTGAAATATTTCAAACTGCGAAGGAGTGCATTTTTTTTAAATTATGTAAACCATTTCTTTTATCATACTAACACATTATACATATGTTTAAGGATTTTTACGTAAATCTAATTTTTGTGTCTATTTTGATATATCATCAGCTGCTCTTCTATTCCCGGGTTTTATTGTGAAACATTTTCCGTCTGCATCGTTGCACTTGTTCTAACTGACAGCTGTGGGCAAAAATGTAAACAAACCGTATTCACTCCTCCAAAGAGAAAACACTCACCGTTTGTGCGAGTTTGAACCATGGAAAAGATTAATCTTAATCTTTCCACCCGCCCTAAGGCGAGCATCCTGGATAAGCCGTTAAGCCGCGGAAAGGGTGAAGTGTCGTTGAGCAGCTATGCTCTCCTGTTCTCCGAGCTGGTTCAGTATTCACAGAGCCGTGTCAGCACCATTCCCGACCTGCAGACAAGGTAATTAACGAGCAAATCACCATTTCGCGCTGTATTCTATAATCATTTCATTTTAATACAGGCTTTATGATATGGGCAAGGATGTTGGTTGTCGCATAATCGATCTTTACTTTGTGCGCGAACGTAACTCCAAACGAGAGACCAAGTTGATCAATATGCTACTGTTTATCAAAACTACACTGTGGAAGGTTCAGCATGAAAACACAGGCTAAAGGAATCGGGGAACTGCTAATCATGAACATTCTTCATTGCAGACTCTGTTCGGAAAGGAGGCAGATAAGCTGGAGCATGCAACCGATGATGAATGCACTTACTACATTATCGAAAAGGAGCCCTTAGTCAATAAGTTCATAAGCGTGCCGAAGGACAAGGGTTCTTTGAACTGTGCCGTCTTTGTGGCCGGTATTGTGCAGGCGGTATTATCAAACTGTGGGTTTGTAAGTATTGTGTGGCGGAATTGTACGCTATGCTACACGTATACATGTATCTACATTTACCGTTTTCTCTCCTAGACATGCCAGGTTTCCGCCCACTGGCACAAAGGGACAACGTATATGGTGAAGTTTGAAGATCACGTTATCAGCAGGGATAAACAGCTGGAAGATAAATAAAGATGTATTTATTCCATTTAACATATCTTCGAAACGTAGAAAATTTCGTCAGTAGAATGTTAAATGGTACTTATGAAAGAAATGCGATATAAAAACGATAAAGAAAACCAAGTAAAATTGGTTCAATATAAGATTTGTTTAGTGACATTTGAGAGACCATAACCCTTTAATGGTGTTAATATCACTTGCCCTATAATCTTACTTTTTTCGGCTAGTTTTAATAGTGTGAGGCAACATAAATACCCGACCAATTTAAAATTGTGATTCTTTAAGAACCTTTACACCTTACACCTAAGAACTTAAAAATAAACAAAGCTTGGTTGTTTGGAATCATTCCCATGACATTCTCAACTCACTGGAGCGAATTCATCATTGACAGGTCTTTTTTTTGTTAAAAAGACTTAAATGAGCTCTAACTGCGTCAAGATGGTTTGATGGCATTAGATTAATAAAAGAAAAAATAGAGATATTATGTTAATATCTTTATAATATAATAACTGCAACTTCGAGCGAATGCAACTGCGTCACAAAAATGCTAACGCTTATCCGCTTTACTTCTCGATGCACTGTGAAGCAAACCCAACCGATGGGAATTAAAGGGAAAAGCTTGTGTGAAAAGCGGCTGCTGTAATCCAAAACGACCAAATGGGGAAATGCAAATTTGGTAAGCATGTATTTCTAATTCTAATGCGTCCGAGATAAGATCCCGGTCCGACCTTAGAGCTGCTGAAATGGGACAAAAACCTCTCCTGCCATTTAAACCGGTCCCAAATCCCGCCACTGCAAATTATTCATAATATCGTTGACAGGACAAACCCGTCCGGAAGATTGAAAATTCGCATCCCATAGCACTTCTTGGACATTTTTTTTAAATCAGTTTTTCCTTTTTGCTACCTTTTATGCGAAATATTCCACTTCATTGCTTATCCTTTTTCACGTTCCTTTTGCTTCCTTCGTCCTTCGAAACCGTTGCACGGGAATGCGTCCGTACATCCGTCAGGGGGTTGTCCAGCAACTGCGTATTTAATTCCCTTGTTAGCTTATTCGTTCCTTCTTCGTTTTCTTAAACTTTTAACGCTTTTAAACTTTGTTTTTCTCCATCCGTTTGCTTTCAGGGTGTCCTTCTTTGGACGAGGACGATTTCAGAAGAATTGCGCGAAAGGTGTAGAACAAAATTGAAGAAAACCAGCTGATTTTTCCCTTTGCCGAAGTACATAGCACACCACGTCCTATAATGCTGCTGATGATGTGGTTGTGTGCGGTTTGCTTCCTGCCGTCTTTGAAGAGGATCCACGCGGGAGTGTAAGGGTCGCAGCAATTTCCCTCCAAAATCAAAAGAAACGGGCAGCTGGTAGTTGTGACTGCGACTTGAAAACTACGTCGTCTTGCAATATTGCATTCACCGAGACGGTAACTGAATGGCGATGAATGGAAAGCATTGAATGATTTATGTTACGACAAATATGCTTTTGTGCACACGTCGAACTACCCGATTTAAAATAGAATCGTTTGTGTAGTGGCAATTGATTTGGGTGCAGGTTTCACTAATCAATTTCAATTATCCAGCTTTAAATTGAATGTAGTTTTAGTTTATTTGGAAAGAAGTTTCCTTCAACCGGATTATGTTTGTTTTAAAACGAATGGAACGGTTTTAAAGCATTTTTTTTAATGATAAACATATGTATTTAAAAATATCTTCTTATCAATGTATTTCCATTTTAAGATACAGCTGCAAATGTTTTCTTAAAGCACACCGACCACATTGAATCATTGATTTACACAACTTCACCATCATCTAGGACCATAAAATATCGGTTTAACGTTTTTTCCCCCCCACTGGCTAACAACCCCTAAAAAGCCCGCCAACGGCCAGGCACACACCTATGTACATAGTCGTGCAAGCAGTGTTGTACCCTTCTTCTTATCCTGAATTTCCTTACGACACGCGCCAAGAAAAAGATGTCCTGAACGATCCAGTTTCTCCTGTCTACCTTCGCTGCACAGCGACCCTTATTTGGAGAAGAACACCCTTCGCTATATACGAACCACTGTATCGGTGTGCGTGTGTACATAGATCGACCCTAAACCCTAAGCCCACCGACCGTTTGATCAGTTTGAACGTGCAGGGTACCATTTATTCGTAACGGAACCACAGTCAGGAACGCATCGCTAGCGTCGTCGGTTTGGCAAAGTTTCACTTTCAACGTAGTTGTTTCTTTTCGGTCTTATTTAGTTAGTGTTCGGTGCCGTGCGTACGTTCGTGAGGTTAAGTTTGTGAGCAAAAGATATTTTTTTTATGAAACGGAAAGGGATTCAGTCACTGAAAACGATTTCAAAAACGCTCAGAAAGTATGTGATTGAATAGTGTGAAAAAGGAAGCGAATTTACCAGTCAAGTTACAGTTTCACACGCATCCAACCACGAACAGAAACTACAGATAATATGCAAAAGCATAAAAGTGTACGTAAAGCGCTACGATAAATACACAAAAAACGCACACCTCCAATTCACCATCGATTATGTGCAAATCAAACGGTTCGATCTTCTGTTAAGTTTGGTTCACCGTTAAGTTTACCCTCTGTTTGCCGTTTGGTTCGCCCGAAAGTCGCTCCAGGAGAGATTGCGACAAAGAAAAACTTTATCAGTTGCCATTATTTTTCTGTTTTAACTTTTTACGTTTGGCACAAGAGCGCGTGTTTGTTTCTTGTTTACTTTGCTGTTTGCGTTTATATTACTACACCCACCCGTTACCCCCCCATACTCTATATAAATGTTGAAGATGTCGTTCTCGAAGGCGAAGCTGAAGAGATTCAACGATGTGCCAGGTAAGTGTCCTTTTATTAATTATAATTATTCCCATCGCATTCTCTCACGGTCTATTGAATGGAACGAGAAGAGTAAAATAAAATGCCCTTAAATATTCCTTTCCAAAACATCTTCGTCACTACAGCTAATGCATTCTAATTCGTCTCGGTGTTTTTTTTGCTGCACTGCGCAAACGACTGTATACTTGCTTTTCCTGCGCAGCAACAATATGCGTTACGCGCGGGTCGGATATTGCGTGAGAAAACCGTACCGTCGTCCCCTTGGTAACGAAGAATTGTTTTCCCCTTCCTAAAGCAAAACTTCCCTTTTGATGGTACTAGGGGGAGAGTTTTGTGAAGAGGATTCGTACCCGTCGGCTTGAATTGCGTATATGCTGGTTCATGCGGGGCGATTGGATTGAAAAAAAGGGACCGATTTGCAAGCTGAACGCTATGGATGATTTGGTGCACGATCGTGAGAAAGTGTTTGGATGTAATTTCCCGCGCAAAACCTAACGACTCTGGACTCTGAGTTTGTTGGAATGTTTGGAGGAAGAGAAGAGCTGGGGATAAGAAATCGATTATTCTTAGCTGCACAACGTTGGGATGGGACTTGAAGAATAATTTATACCATTTTTACCAACAACCAAAAAAACAAAAAGCGCTCCCACTAGTAAGCCATGCTTTTATCGTGTCAGAAGAGGGACGCAGGTGCGCTTTGAATTCAAATGTGCTACAACGTATTGCGTGTGTGACGTTTGCGCACGCTCCTTCATCTGCGCATGTCGTCTGTACACGCTTTCCTTCTGGCCCACACTACCTTTATCTCTAGATCTATCTACTTTACGGGTTTTTTTTTATTCCATACAATCTAAACCTCATTCTCCCCAAATGTAATAAAAACGTGCTTTTGCTTTCGACCGTTATGGAACGAAAACGGATTCATAGCGACCACGTGCGCACTGCAAGCAATTAGAAGGTTGAAGTAATTAGATGCCTCGTACCGCATTTCCGGAAGGTGTGCTCCGCTCTTTGGGTTTCTGGTTTTTTTCTTCTTTCTTTTGGTTGGTTCAAACCCCAATTTGAACTGGCACACCTTTCCAACTGTTTGTTCCTTCCTTCTTTTTTTTCTTCTTTCAAAGAAAACGAGCAAGTTCAAAGGTAATGTGTTGCGCGCACACCTTTCTTTACTGCGTGTGACGAACCGCATCACGCCACGGTTCACATGCTCTCCATGCGTATGATTAATGGACGAAGTGGACGTTATTGTATTGTGGAGACATACACGCAGTGAAAAAAGAGTTCCTTTTTCGGTTTTCGTATGAGTTTTTAATTAATCATTTCTGTTTGCACTCAGACGAAAAGGAGTGTCACACTTTGGGTTTTCTTATTTTTTTCATATACGATACCTATTTTTTCCCCTCCCGCGGGGAATGCCGTCTCCTACACAAAAGATTGTGTTTTCTTGTGAGACTTATTGTCGTGCCTTTTCAATACGAGTTTAATAGCTTGGTGAGTCGAATCGTTACACTTCTCTATCGCCAACAATGCGCAGGAAGTGTGCGGACATTATGGAAAAGTTCGTCTTATTGTTCCGTTGGGTAGAAGTGCCCAGAATAAGTGAACCCGTCCACCAAGTGTCGCAAGATGTGTGCAGCAATGCTTACTGGAGCGTGTCCTAAAGCCATCTGTCCAAACAGCTCGAGGCAAAAGACGACGGGAGGGCAGGAAAGATAAGAAGTCCTGCGCACGCGTCCTAGGCTGACGGCCTTAAGAATACGGAGGGGACACCCAAGTAGTAACAACTGCCGGCTGTGTTTTGTAAGGCACGCAGAGGGACATGAATGTTTGCCTTCGATGGGGTGGGTTTGAGTTGACGATGTCTACAAAAAAGGGAAGGAACGCTTAGAATGTTCAATTACCAATCATTTATGATGAAGTTTTATAACAGTTTCAACTTCTTATTTTTTCACCCTCGCAGCCGTTTCATCTCCGTCAGCGTTTGCCGAACCGAAAGAGAAGGAGCTTCCGAAGAAGTCGAAAAAGGAGGACAAAATCAAGATCGGTGGCAGCATGGACGCGGAATCGATAAAGACAACCAAAAGCGCACTCAGCCTGTTCCGGACGCCCTCGTTGCCCCGTCGCCTCAAGTTCAAGCACATCTCCGATCTAACGCCCAAGAAAGCTTCCTCTAAGGAGGAGAAAGTGAGCCGGCTCGCAACGACGGTGGAGTGTGGCGAGAAGGCATCCGATGGTGTCGGCAAAGTACCACCGATCGTACAGCTCTACAACAAGATCGACGTTAACAAGGAAGCACTTGAAAAGGCGCGCGAAGAGAATGAGACGCTCAAGGCAAAGATGCAGGAACTGCGTGGCGATCATCAGCGTGCGGAGCAGGAGCGGATGAGTTTGCTGGCGGAAAAGGACAATCAAATCATGCTGCTGGAGCGCGAGCTCACCAGCATCACGAAAGCGGACGAACTGTTGCAGCACATTACGGAGGGCTGCCTGGAGAAGGTGAAGGCGTACGAGCAGGAGATCCGGGATCTGCATCGCAACTACGAACGGCAGCTGTGCGACATGCACGACTCCAAGACGGAGCTGGAAATCCGGTACGAGGAGCTGCTGGTAGTGCACCGATTGCTGCAGAGCGATTACGAAGTGATCGAGGGTGAGAATCACTTCCTGAATGAGGAGCTGGTTGCACTGCACGAGATCCTGGAAGCGCACGATCTGGAGCTGCAGAAGAAAACGGACGAGATCATGGTGATGGAGGATGGGCTGAACGAGCTCGTGATCGAGGGCCGGGATCTGAAGGAGCAGATCCGATATCTGAAGGCCCAGGCCGATGAGGATATGATGCGGTACGTGGAGGAAGGGCGCAACACGATCCGTGAGATCGATCAGCTGAAGCAGGAGAATGCGCGGCTGCTGACGAGTCTGACGGAACAGAGCGCGATCGTGGCCGGTATGCAGGAGGAGCTGAACGAATGCCGGTTTGAGATGGACGATATGCGTAACGATATCCGGAACGAGTTTAACCAAGAGCTGACGGCGTTGTGCAAAAAGCACGAGGCCCAGCTAGCCACCCTGACCGAGCTCAACGAGATGAAGATCAAGGAGTGCGAGTCGATCTTTGTGCTGGAAAAGTCGAAGCTAATTAAGGAACACTCGGACCGGGTGAAGCGGCTGGAGCAGGAGCAACAGCGCGAGATCGAGCGGATCGGTGAGCAGGCGGAGGAGAAGATCCGCATCGCGGACATTCAGAATGAGGAGCGGGTGAAGGCGCTAGAACTGTCGATACAGAGCTCGATCTCGGCGGCGCTCGCAAGCGAAAAGCTGCACTGGCAGAAGGAGCTGGACAAGTGTCAGAAGATTGCGGAAACGGAGATAATGCAGTGTGAGTTCGAGAAGCGCGACCTACGCACACTGTGGGAAGCTTCGAACGAGGTGAACAAGGACAACGAGAATCGGATCGCTGAGCTGGAGCGTCGGCTGAAGGTGGAGCTTGAGCCGGGTGCAAAGTCACGCGACGAGCTTGAGTCGGAGGTGCGCGAAATGGCACTGGAGTGTTCGCGGCTCAAGACGGAGAAGTACAACTACCAGCTGACGCTGAACAACACCCGCTCGACGGTGAACATTTTGATGGAGCGGTTGAAAAAGTCGGACGGTGATGTAGAGCTGCTGAAGGCTGAGCTGGAGCAGGTGCTGCGCAGCAAGACGGAGATGGAGACGGCCAACAACAAGCTGCGTGAGGAGCTGATCGAGTATCAGCGTGTGCTTGGGGCGCTCCGTGCCTCGTCCAGCCTGCTGGAGAAGGAGATGCGCGAGAAGAACGAGGTGTTTGAGAAGCTGATGAGCTCGGAGGAGGATGCGATACTGACCGTATCCCAGATCGGCAAGCTGTTCAGCGACCGGATGGAGGAAAGCATGAGCCGCTATCTAGAGATGTACGAGGAGCTGAAGAAGAAGTACGACGCGCGAGAATCGTACATCCAGGATCTGAAGGCGTTGCTGGACGAGTTTGCGAACGGTATCGAGCTGGCGCGGATCGAGCTGGACACGAAGGACAAGAAGATCTTCGAGCTGGAGAATGAGAACAAAAACATCAAGCTGGAAAACATGACCTTCCGGTTTAAGTGTGAACAGTTCGAGAAGTACAATCAGGGCGAGAGTCGGTTGCCACACCCTGCCACGCCGGAACTACAGTCGAGCGGCCATGTGGAGTCGGACGATGATGAACGGTTGGTGCCCAACTTTTTGATCGAAAACATCATCAATCAGCTGGATCAAGAGCACCATCATGGCGGTATGGCGGATAAGCACACTCTTGGCACAATTCAGGAGATGATCGAGAGTGGCAATGGTGATCAAAATGGTACAGAAGTCATCGAAAAGGTAAGCAATAAGCAATTTATAGTTTTAAAAAGCAGATTTGTATTGAAACTTCGTTTCTCTTCTCATCCCCGTAGCTAAAGGAAACGGAAGAAAAGCTACGCATAGTGGAAGAGTTTGCCAAAGAGACGTCAGATAAATATACGGAACTTCTGGAAAATCAGAACAATCGGCAAAAGATGAAGAATCTGGAATGCAATAAGGATCAACAGCAGCTTAAAGCGGTAAGATACAGGCACTAGACTGACCACAAAGAAAGAAGCTTATACTTATGACCCAATCTATCTCTCTCTGTTCCTCGTTACAGAAAATTGCCAAACTGCAAGAGCTGAACAAGAAGCAGGAAAACACAATCCAGAATCTTCAACAGCAGCTGTCTACCTTCGATTCGCCCCAGAAGCTGAACAGTTCGGTAAAGTACCTATCGGCCACGGCCAGTCCGAAGACACCGAAGAAGCTGATCGTGTCACCGTTCCCTGGCAAGGAAAATCGCTCACCCGCTCAGATCGGCGTGTTCAGCCCACGGACAAACGTGCTGCGGGCACGGAACAACTAATTGTGATCGAATCACCTGATCTACGCCCTACTCGCTGGCAGATGATCAACAACAAAGATGCATATTGGTCAGGCGTTTTCTAGAAAACATTTGAGAGGCAATTCGAGAATTGAACAAAGATGTAAATTTAAAATTATTTATTATCCCTCCCAGAAGGTTTCCCTTTTCTCCTCCTAACCTGCTTATCCTCTTCTCGAATGTGAAGATGAAACCGTGATGACCAAACCATTAATTCTTACACCCGTTATCGTGTGAGGAATAAATCAGAAAATTTTTAGAAAAAAAAAAAACACTTAGCTTTTAATACTTTTGGCCTGCGTATTGAAAGAATGGGTAGAATAGTTTAATGTAGTACCATGTCTATTGTAATAAACAATTATTCAAGCAAAACTTGTAATATAATGTGTTCTGCCACTGGTTTTTCGTGTAAAGCTTATTGGGCTAACACATTGAAAAAGTTTAAATGGGTTTATTTTTGGTCCTGTGTTTTCCTGAGAGATGATAAAGCCTTATGTTTACGCTCGTATGTGTCTTGTTCGAAAAAGTGAGGTCGAATTTGGAAATAGATGGTCGATTATGTTTACATGCTGGCTCAGGCAAAATGGTCAGTATCGATAATTTTACGATCAACTGATAATGTCAAAAGAAGGAAAAAACATGTTTCCTCAATCATTGTCATGTACATGTACTATTGTGTTTTGTTACTTTTTCCATCAAATCCGTTTACCGTCGTTAGACAGATGTTTGCTTTTTAACTTTACTGTTTACAGTTACAAACTTTCAAATCGATCGATCGAACGAGCACGTGATTGAGATCAAACAAAATTCATGGGAATTTAATTTCAAAATTATGACCATATTACGCCATCACATCCCACTATTCTAAGCACACATGCGGGTACGTCAACTGTCAAGCGAGCCGTGTAAATAAATACATTTGCGACCTAGGGTAAACACGCCGGCTGCCGTCTTTCGCCGTTTACTACAATTTTTTCTTACCACCACACGATGGAACTGCTCTCCGACCAAGGACTTCGGCTAGATGGCCGACGGGCAAACGAACTGCGCCAGATACACTGCAAAATGGGTGTCTTTAGCCAACCGGACGGTAGCGCTTACGTCGAGCAAGGAAACACCAAGGTTCTGGCGGCCGTGTACGGTCCACATCAAGCATCCTCCAAGAAGAGCAACTTTGAGGAGGTTATCGTTAACTGTCAGTACAGTATGGCAACGTTCTCAACTGGTGAGCGGAAGAAGAGACCTCGCGGCGACCGTAAATCACAGGAAATGACGATACATCTAAAGCAGGCGCTAAGTGCATCGATCAAGACAGAGCTTTACCCGCGGTCACAGATCGACGTGTACATCGAGGTGCTGCAGGCCGATGGTGGAAATTACTGTGCCTCGGTAAATGCGGCCACCCTGGCACTGATCGATGCAGGTATCTGTCTGAAGGAGTACGTGTGTGCCTGCACTGCATCGCTCGCCAACGGAAATGTACCGTTGATGGATGTGTCCCATCTGGAGGAAACGAGTGGAGGACCTACGCTTACGGTCGCATCGTTACCCAGCAGCGGGAAGATCGCTTTTATGGAAATGTCCCAGCGATTCCATCTCGATCACTTGCCAAAGGTGTTGGAGACGGCACTGAAAGGTTGCCGGGAGGTACAGAACGTCATCGACCGAACAGTGCGCGAACATGTCACTTACCTTGGACAGGCCGGTGGGTGGGGAAATGTGCATAAATAAACGAATGTCGTATTCTAAACAGTTTCCGTTGTTTGATTATTATGTGCATTCTACTTCAAATAGCGACTAGGTAGTTATGGTAAGGAAGGGATGGAATACAGTTTTACTGCTCACATTCCCGGTTGATGATATCCATTAGCTGCTTTCTGCGTTGCGAGCGTCGCAGTTTTTCAATCATTTCGTCCAACTGTTCGCCTCCCTCGAGAAATCCTTTCAGGTTGTGCGCAGTGCCTCCCTCTATCCGGTGGTCCGTAATGCGATCCTGATTATAGTTGTACGTGCGAATCTTCTCGTTGCGCAGACTTTGGCCGACCTGCGATTTTTTAAGGGCTTGCGTATTGCTAAACCTTGACTCTAGCTCGATCTGCATTAATTTAGCGATCAGTTTTTGCTTCGCTATTTCACGGTTTTTCTGCTGCGATCGTTCAGTTTGGCACTCTACGGCAATTCCGGTTGGCAGATGAACGATCCGAACCGCACTATCCGTAGTGTTCACATGCTGCCCTCCTGCTCCGCTCGCACGCTTCGTTTCGATCTTTAAGTCCTTCTCCTTCAAATCGATTTGAAAATCATCTGGCCGGGGAATGATAGACACAGTGACAGTGCTGGTATGTATACGGCCGGATTTCTCTGTTGCCGGAATGCGTTGCACCCGATGGACGCCTCCTTCGTTTTTCAAGTAGCGATACGCATCCGGTCCGTTGATGATTGTGGTCGCGTGTCTCGTACCGCCAATATCCGTATCTTCCGTCTGAAGCATTTCTATATCCCATCCTTTATACTCGACGTACCCGCAGTACATGTCGAACAGTTCCCGGGCAAACAGCATCGCTTCCTGGCCACCGACACCTGCCGTTACCTCCATTATCAGCGACCCGTAGTCTTCCTCGTCGTCCATCGATAGAATGCCGTTCAGGATTTCACTATCCAGCCGAAATAGGATGCTTCCGTACGCTTCACGCTCCTCCTTTAACAGCTGTATCATCTCGTCATCCCTGTCGTCTTTCAGCTCTTTGAGGGAGCTCAAATTGTCCACAATTATTTTGCGCTGTTCGTACATCTCCACCACGTTCGAGAGCAGCAGCATGCGTTGGATGTCCTTTCTTGTGCGCTGCTCCTGCACCTTCAGAGCGTAGTACTCCAGGCGCAACCGTTCCAGGTATTTCTGTATTCTATCGTCGGATATTTGAAACAGTGCAGCGTTGGGATTTACCGCATGGCAAAGGTTCCTGGTCGGTGGGATCGTTCGTTGCCGGTAACATTGCAAAGAGGTGGTAATTTTACTTCCCACTTGAACGATGCGTGACAATCGATTTAATAACATTTTCTCTAAGCTTGTAGGTTTCCAATCGTGGATGTATTTAATATAGCTAAGAGCGATTAAAAGAAGGATTGCTGCTAGTCGAGGTAAATTTCTCGTGTTTGTTTATATTCGTTCAGTTTCTAGTTGGAGTTTTTTTTTTCACTTTTCTGAATGACGTTTGAGAAAATGGTTTTTGGTGCCGGGTTGAAACTTTGGAAAAAGCTAAAAATGGGGCTCAATCAAGGAAATTGTAAATTTGTTTACTTATATCTCTATCCAAGTAGGCGATTGAAATGTAATGTAATTGAAATTTTCATGTTTCGATTAAATAAGACATTACGCAGCATACATTTTTCCATTTGCAATTATTTTACTTTTTATATTTTCATAGAATTTCTGAACATAGTTTTTAAGTGCTATAAATAGAAACGTCTGCTGAATAAATGTCTCAATATGTTGTTTGTACTACGGATTCTAATATCAAAACAAGTATTTCCAACAACATTCCAAAAAAGTTTTAACCCTTCCAAAAAGAGAGCGACCAATGTTTGCTGTTCGAAAATCGATCATTGAACTTCTGACGTTGGAAATGTCAAACCCGCTTCGTGCAAGGTTCGGGTCGCATTCGGGTCCGGTTCGCGCGTGACGTTTATATTGCGGCGGGGTTGAATCCATTTCTTTCCATTTATTCTCTCTTTTAATTTTCCTCGAGTAGGTACGTCGTCGTCCACCGAAAAAGGCAGGTTAGGTTTTACATAACCACCTTCTCTTTTTTTCATCCCGACCACCATCTTGTTAGATAACATAGTGTGTGCAGTGTGCAAGTGTTCGGTGCTAATTTTCACCGGCTTTTTTCTCCATTTCCAGACGCCCCGTTCGTACCAGCGAAACCGAAAAAACACCATAAATCCGGGCGAAAGGGTGTGACATTCGAGAAAAGAGATGTTTTCCTCGATGAAAACGCTCATGACCACTGCGGTCCGGGCCGACCAAATCATGGCCCGGTCGTACGCGGCAAAGGCGGCGGCAAAGGCCGCGGCCGGAGCGCAGGGCAAGGTTGTGGCCGTCATCGGTGCCGTCGTGGACGTGCAGTTCGACGAGCAGCTGCCCCCGATTCTAAACGCGCTGGAGGTGCAGGGCCGCAGCGCCCGGCTTGTGCTGGAGGT
>KB703637.1:0-21740 GCA_000349165.1 Anopheles christyi | reverse complement strand
AGGATCTTTACCTTTCTTCTGATGATGATGTTCTTTCCCTAACTAATCCCCCTAACTAGTCAGTAGAAAATCGGCCTCAGCACTACGAAATTCTGCGCGAATGCCGCGGTTGTCAGAGACCCAGCCCGTAAAGTCCTTTTAAGCCGTCCACAAGGACAGAGGAGGCGTGGTAGGCCCATGTTGAAGTGGCAAGATGGTGTGGAGGCGTCCGCCGGAAAATGGTGGTCCCCTTGCATCTTCTTGAAGTCTGTGATCAGAATACTCTGTAAATTGCTGCTCCTGGCATTTGAATAGGTGGAATTTGTAGAGCGAAAATTTTGGATGTTTCATGAGATTAGAAGCTGTCGAAAATTGTTATAACAACCGGTCTGCAGACTGTCGCACTGTTTGCACTTATTTCCCAAAATATTTGAAGATATTTGTTTAATTATGAGATCCCCAATTGACGATGAGACAATCATTTGAGAAGACATTTTGTCGGTCATTTGAGATTTTAAGGACAGTCTTTGAGTAAATTTCCTTTATTTTCTGAACTTTATCTTTAAAAGCGCTTGACACTTCCTATTAAATGATATACGATAACAACACTACAAGGAAAACTTTTTACTAAATATAAGAAATGTAATAATGTTATTGAAGTTTTATTTCATAACTCGTACAATTATTATTCTCCAAAAAGTTATTATTTTGTATAAGTGAGAAATCTACTCAAATACATTTAAGACACTGTCCTAAAACTACTGATATTTTCCAAGCAAGACCGAAATCAAACGAACTTCCCGTATTATAGAAACATGAAAATTTCCCTCTAACCCGATAGAAAGTTCGCCGGTCCGCACCACTTCTCAATGAAATCAATCACACCGGGAATGTCCGTCTGCGGTGCCATACGGGCAGCAACCGTCAGCTTACTCCACGCATCCCGATTCGCCAGCCGGTGGGTGCGCTGAAACACAACCGGTTGCCGGCCCATCACCGGATATCCGCTCACCAGACACGGCTGATCGGATACTCCCAGGCTGGCCTCGTACATGTTCCGATCGTCCGTCGGCAGTGCCTGATCCACCTTCTGATCCATGCTGACCGCCAGTACCCACTCACGGATTTCCTCGTGCAGCTGCAGCTCGTTCTTCAGATGAAGCTCCGCCGGTATCGGTACCGAGCTGGGAAAGTCGGTCGAGGAAAGATCCGAATGGTCCACCAAATTGCCCGAACCTTCCTCGATCGCTTCACAAACGTCCAGATAGTGGTTCAGTATGACGAATGCTTCCGATTCGCGGCCCAATCCCCGCAAATCCATCCCCGCCTCATAGTATCCTTTGTCGCACGGAACTATATCCGTGTAGCGCAACAAAGCGACCGAGATCTTGGCTGCAATTGATTGAAGGGCCGGTGCCTGTCGACAAGCCGCCCGTGTTGCGTAGTAATGGGCAATCACCAGCAGCTGCTCGAACCGATCAATCACTTCAGCCTCACCCTGATCGGAACCGCGCAGAGCTTGCACGAGATTCAACAGAAAGCTGCGGACATTCTTCCAGACGGCCACGGCATCGGGCTCCCGCAAGGCAAAACACTCCAGCGCAATGCGGTTGTAGATGTTAAAGTTAGCCGCAACTGGAGGGACACCGTGCTCGAGATAAAGGTTCAGAGCGGCCACACAATCTCCATCGCGTATCAGCTGAGCCGCATACTGGGCCATGTACTTCTGCAGCACCGGTACGCTGTGCTGTTTGGCCTTCTCGATGCACCTTATCCACTGGCCCTGCTCGGCAAGTAGATCCAATGCACCAACCATATCAATATCGGCCAGCTGCTCCACATTGCCCTGATTGCGTAGCCGCGCTTTCTGTTGCGCTTCCACGTACACCACCAGCTGTGGATCGATTTCTTTCGCAAGCCTGCGTGCCTTTGCCCAGCTGTCAGTGCGGATGAACACATCCACCGCTTCCTGGGGCAGTTCGGCAGCCAGGTACAGCTGTGCCGCCGGTCCTATCTGGTTGATGTCGATCAGCCGTGGTCCGAGCTCGCGGGCCATCTCCATCGCTTCTGGGCCCTCGAGAAATTGGTTGCATATCTCGGCAGCACGCAGCAGTGCTCGAGCCACCGTCGGTTCGTCGGCGTTTCCTTCGTTTATCTGCAGCAAACACTCGGTCGCCCGACGAAACTCCTCGTTCCGTGCATGCTCCGATGCTTTCTGCAGAAGGTAGCGCGAGTCCGTCGATTCTCCGGTGCCTCGATTCATGCGCGCGTACAGCTTCTGCAGCTCGGCTACCGCACCCGGCACGTACTCTTTGGCAATGCGCAGCGCGTCCGCCACCATGTTGTATTCCTTGTAGTGCTCCAGAATTAAATCAGGCCGATCGGCTCGAATCATCAGCGCTTCGTATTCCGGATAGTTGCGAGCTTCCAGGGCACTGTTCGCTTGGCTGAGCAGCACCTCGTGCACCGCCTCCGGGAGATACTTTTCCGCTACGCGCAGTGCCGACTTCCAGTCTCCACCGTGGGTGTGCATCATGATGGCTTCGCGTGGTTTGTTGGCGAGCAAAAATTCAGCCTCCGCTTCCGTGAACTTCCCATCGTCCTCCAGTGCCATTGCAATCTTCAGATGAACATCATCGGCCGATCGACCACTAACCTTGCACAGTTCAAGCGCAAAATCGAACTGACCTGCATCGCACGCGTAAGTTATGCAGCTGTCCAGCAGGCTCATCTTGGTGAGTAGTCGGGCGGCTCCTTCGATTGGCAGTGACTTGGCCCACATAAACGCTACCTGTTCCGAGGCCGGTTGACCACCCTTCTGCTTTGCCACTCGGTGTGCTTCCTCCCACTTGCCCGCAGTACAATACATATGGACGGCAGCCTTCCAATCACCGGCTGCCAGGAAGTGGACTTCCGCATTCTTAAGCCTTCCCTTAGATTCCAGCTGACGGCCCAGATTAAGATGTGTTTGCTCCAGCAGACTTTTGTGATAGCGTTCCACTAGTCGTATCATTGAATCGTACAGCTCCAGCTCCTTGTACATGTTGATCGCCAAATCTGGCTCATTCACCGTAAGCAACACTCGCTCCGCATCCCGATACTTTCCTTCCTGCTCGAGCCCTTTCGCCAGCTCGACAAACATCTCGCGTACATCGGCCCCGGGCAGGAAGCGATCCGCAATGTCGAACGCTTTCTCCCACTGGCCGTGCTTGTTGAGCAGCTGTACTGCTTCACGATACAGCTCGGCCCGTACCAGCAACTCTTCGGCCGTTTTTACATCCCCTATCTGGCACAGATGGTCCGCCAGCTCGACCGCATACTTTTGAATTTCTTCCGGATCGTCGACCACTTTCGCGATTTGAACCGCTTTGCGCCACTGCTTTGCTCCTACAGCCGCTTCCAGCGCTTTCACAGTACTGCCGGCTTCAATGTAGTGGCTAATGGATGCATCTAGCTGCCGTTTTCCAACCAACCAGTCACCCCATTCCTCCTCGAGACTGGTCACATCGTCCGGTGTTACGTAGCGGGCAAGTTCGATCGCCCGTGCATAGGCACCACCCTTCCGATAGAGCGCTATTGCCGTCTGCTGTTGGCCGGTACGATTTGCAAGCTCTGCCGCGAGCTCAAACAGTTCTAGAAAAGATAAAAAGCAATAGAGGAATAAGCATACAACCAGGGACATGTTTTGAAATGTCCCTCTTACCCGCTTTAATCAACGACGCAGACACACGTGTGACCAGATTCTCATTCGATAGCAGATGTGGAGTCTTCAACGCTAGCTTGGCTGCTTTGACCGGTTTGTTCGCCTTCATGTACAGTGTCATCGCTTTGTCCTTCTCGCCACGCTCCTCCAAAACTTCACCCGCCTTCTCCTCTTGGCTCGTGGAAAGCAGAAACTCCATTTGCGCTTCCTTCAGCTCGAGAAGTCCGTGATAACCACGACGCTCGGCTAGTTTAATTGCATCGTCCCAACGGCGCAACTTGGTGTACATGGCTAACGCTGCCTCAATATCTCCCTGCTCTATATAGATACGTTCGGCAGTTCTAGGAATTACAATACACTGTTATTTTAGCATCCATGTAAGATGACTTGCACACTCACAAACTCACCTTAAATCCCCTCCAAGCAGTGCCATCATGGCACGCACCTCGGGACATGTCATACCGGGCCCGGTCGTTTCCTCGTACCGCTCGGCAATCTTGATCATCTCGCCAATGTAGAACGTTTTCGATGCATTCCCAAGCGCCGCAAAACAACGCTGCGCTACACGCAGATTCTGTTGCGCGAGTGCAATGTTGGCCAAATTGTGCCACATGGCTTTAGCGGCAGGACGATCACCGAGTGACTCGAGGTAAAATATCGCCCGTCCAAAATCACTATCATTAACCGCCGTACCAAACTCCACCAGTCCCTCGTCCAGCGGGTACACGTGCTCGGACGCCGCCTCACGCGTAATGATCTCCGTACGGCCATCCTCACGCAGCACGTCCACCACATCGCCCCGTACCGGCTGCATCGTGACATGCTCGGGCAGATCGATGTTGTACCATATGGCCAGATTGGTACCGCTTTGGGCAACGGCCACATCACTCGATGGCACCCACTGCACAAAGGCCACCTTGGCCAGCAGAGTTTGCTTCTGCCCAGTGCCCACGTCAACCAGCACCAGACGCATCTTGCGATCGCGAAACAGCAGCTTATGACCCGTTTCGCTCAGCTCCAACCAATCGATCTTGGAATCGTGCGAAATTTGAGCGATCGTTGACTGTAGCATCAGATCCACCACACATACCGTCTTCATGTCGAGCAGATAGGCCAGCTTTTTGTTATTACGCGTATTGCCACGCTCGTTCAGCCGGACTGAGATGACATGCGGATTGACAAACTCCGTGCGTACCGAGCCGAGGATGTAGTGCTCACCGTACTCTACGAGCGACAGCTCACCGGCGTTGAAAATTAATGCGACCGTCGGATTTTCGAAATAGAATCGTTCATGCCGTCCAGTAGCAATCCAGGGAATTTCGCTCGTTAACGAACGCGTAAGATCGCACAATATAAGTGAATCTTCTGTACGGCCGACCAAATAGCTATCCTTGCCCATAATTCTTATGTCGTCGATTTCGAGCCCAAGCTGTGATTCTACCAGCATCGTCGTGATCGGTTCGTGTAGCGATCGCAGCAATACCTGGCTGGGTGCGACAAACGTTAGCTCAAACTTGTCCTGCCAGATGGTGCGCCTCAGTACCGATTCGTACGCCAGTACGGCACCACACAACGAACCGACCGCCAGTCGGGAGCCATCCTTACGCCAGCAAACTGCCGTAACGGTATAGAGATTGGGAATGGTTTTGCAAAGCGACTCTGCCCAGGCATTCTGCCGGGGGCTCCAGCTAAAAATGCGTAATCGATCGTAGCTTCCAACTGCAACTGCCTGGCCGTTCGGACTAGCGGCTGCAACGGTAAACTCTCGTTCCACCTCATCCCGGGCGTAATCAAAAGTTCGCATAGCTCGCCCCTGCAGATCGTAGAAACAGATTTTTTTATCGCACCCAGCCACCACAATACCTCCCTGTGGCCATGCAAGTGCAACCGGTGCCACCGGATGCTGTAGCAATCGTCCCGTTGGTTCACCGGGCTCTTCTACGAGTAGAAAACGCACTACCGAGCCATCCTCGTGTCCAGACAGCACTCCCGTGCCTTTGGTGTTTTGGGCCAACGTTACCACCATACTGTCCGTACCGTAGAGTGTCTTCGATTTGTTGTTTTTACAGTAGAGCGAACGAACTTTGCCATCCTCCAGCCCGGCAACGATCAGTCCACCGGCCAACCAGGAGATGCAGGTAACGGCCGCACCCTGCGGAAACTTGTTGCAGATCACCTTCTTCTCGTTCCACTGTTCGCCCAGCTTGTACACGTACACGATGCTATCGCTCTGGGCCACCGCCAGCCGGCTCGAATCCGGGCTGAACGTAATGCCCCGAATGACGTACGAGTTTTTCATCGCATTCGGGTCGGCTGCCTTGGTGGAAAACTTGTCCCGTCGTTCACCGTTTTCGTCAAACAGCAGGATGGTGCGGTCGGCTGTGGCTACCGCCAGCTTCTGATTGTTTGCTGACCAGCACAGTCCAGCAACGCGGTACAAGTTGTCCTGAGGGAAAACGGAAAGCCGTCGGGGTAAAAAAGAAATCAAACTAAAAGGCAGATTTACGGCTTACCTGTGCCTCAACGATTGTTTTCATAAATTTTAACTGCATTATTCCTATCTACTGATATTTTATTGTTGCAATAGAGCGAAATCAGTCACTATCCTTCTCAAGTGTCTACGTTTGAATTTAATACAATCGATTTTGCACCAACGTAATGTTTGTTTGTCACTTTCGTCTCCAAGCAACGGCTGTCCTTGGAAACTGTGTTAGGTTTAAATTTCGGAAGCAACACGTGGTATGCTAACGTGGTATGTAATTAACGCACGAACGCTGTTGTTGTAATGCAACAGGCATACGGTTTTATGTAATGCGCATGTGCTTGTGATTTACGGAATGGTTTGTTTGTGTGCATATTCGTAAACGTATGCGATTTGTTAGTAAATTTGGCACAACTTGAATATGAATTTATACAAAATACACCATTTGGATACAATTTTGACTAAAACAGTCCTTTATTTGCCTTTTATTCCTGAACAACATATCCCGCACCCTGGATACTATTGCAACAACATGTACACAGCTAACGCAATCTTTCACTCCCTGAATGTATGCCAAGCGTTTGGAACCTTTTGCTTGACCGATTCGATTCGATTCGACTACTTATTATTTGGTTTTGGAGTCTAGGGGAGTTTTAGTCCCATATTCAATATTCTGGCGCAGATTCTCGTTCCCACCAGGAGAGGTTGTCAATTGCTTATAGTCATTTTTAGTAAATTAAAAAAAACAATGAAGAAGCATGCACTATTTTACCTTAACACACACGAGATTACACGCACATGGGAGCATTGATTGATGCTGTGTACTTATGATCCATGTTGTGCTCCAAGTTCACCTACTTTATGTAAAGTGTGATTGAGGATTTGTGTGTGTATTTGTTTCGGTTGTAGTCATCATTTCACGATCAGATTAACGATTGTTCGCTATAGTTAGTGATGATGTGCATTAAATAAATCACCAGCCGATGGAAGCGGCGCCAAACCACCGGTCACATCTGGTAGGGACGTCAAATCGGGCAGATTGTTCATATGGTTCCGTACCTCTTTTTGTACTTCTTTAATTTTTGATAGTTTGTTCTGATATTCCTAAAAAGTAGTTGCAAAACATTCTTGTTAGCATTTAAGCTGATAAATGTATTTACTTGTAGGCTGTACAACAATACGCACTACTAGCCGGTTTTCTGCTTGCTGCTGAAGCTCCTGTTGTTCACGCAAGAAATCCCTTAGCATGGTCGTCAGTTTCTTCCGGTCGTCCATTTCTACCGCCAGCCGTGCGTTGTAGTCGTTTAGAATCTTAATGGCATCGTTTACCTTCAATTTAAAAATTTATTGTATCACAAGATGTGTCATACCCTTGAGGTCATCATATTGGTACTTACGTCTGCGGCAAGCTTCATTGCGGCTTCCTTATCCTCCAGCTTGTCCAGCGCAGCTAGCTCGGACACTTCCGGTTTAAGGCTGGCTATTCTTTCGCGCACCACCGCATCGCTCGATGCCGAGTTTTCCAGGTCAAGAATTACCTTTATCAGGTCTTCCGGCTCGGGCGGATCACCGTCGGGTTGGTGAGGGCTTAGCGTAATGTGCGTTTCTACCTTTCCATTTACCTCCACCACCTCACTTTTTGCTTTCTTTTCTGTCCCGGCGGCGTTAGCGCGGGGTTTCTTAACAGCTTCACTTTCACCGGCGTTACTTTCCGTTTTCCGCTTCTTGTCACTGCCGTTCACCTCCACTCGAGGGATGGTTTCCGTCCCGTTCAGTGCTGTTGAGTATTCCTTAATTTTAGGCTCCTCATACACACCCCGATCACACCAAATGCCGAGGATCCGGTTGAGGCTATTGATGGTTTTCGGCTCCGGCGAGGATTGGGCCACATTTTTGAACGCTTTTACCAGCACGTGCTCATACTCCCGACCAAACTCCGGTCCCTTTTTTTTGCTGTTCTGTATCACATCGTTCGCCAGGTACAAGAAGGTGAGCTTCTTCGCTGATGGTGCTGCAAGAGAATAGATACAAGCAAGCTTGAGCAATGTTGCCCCGAAAGCGTGAGCGCCATAAGCCTAACACTTACCTCTCTGGAGTTCTTTCAGCCATGTTTTAACGATTATTGAGTGATGTTTTCGGTGGTGGATCAGCCACAGAGACAGAGTTTGAATGCTTTGCTGGCTTTGATTGAGATCGAACAGTTTCTTCACCAGTCCTGTCTCAGTGAACGAGGACATTCTTACGAAATACCACCAAATCTCACCACTTTACAATGGGGGAACTGTATCTAACCTATGCCTTACTGGATCGTTGCCGTATTTTAACTATTGCTTATTTTATGACTAAGGCGTACGGTAAAGGATGACGAAATACGACAAGTTGCTAAGTTTTCTAGTGCGTCCCCGCGTTATCGTTCTTTCGAGAGTCTTTTTTACCAAAACAAACGCACCGTGTTATTCCCCGGATAATCGGGTGTGAATCGTCCGACAGTGCAGTTGTTCTGTTTACGAGACACAGCTGAAGAGTTGATTTCACGTCTTGAAAATGTCCACAATTGACAACCGGCAAAAACGGTGGTCGTTGGAAACGGTACAGTGCTTTCCATGTGCTTATGTATATTAAGCACATATCAATTTTGTTGCTATTAAATGGAATATTAAATTGCGTAGTGTTAAAACATTGCGTGCGTTTTTTGATTGAATGAGAGTTTAATGAATTACAATATTTCAAGTTCCCAATTTTCACCCCAAATGCCCTTAAATTCAAATTTTATTTTTATTGTTTCATCATCAATGGACTTTCTCATCGAGATAACTTACATTTTTTATTTCTTTATATTTTTTTATGATTTCGAAATTTAAAATCTAAGAATCCGCATTACTTATTCGTATTACTCAAAAACATACAGATTTTCTATCTCTTGTTTTGTTACTTTTTTTCATCTTTTATTGATTCTTTTTTCGTTTTCACATATTTTTTCTTTTAACTGTTTATCTTTCTCTTAAGCAATCATGTACGGAGTCATGCTGCTCAACACAACTCGTTTTAGAAATATGTTTATGATCAATGTATAGCCAGTCCTTCCTGGACTTTTACAACCGTTAATCATTCATTGTCGATTAATTACTTCTGTACCTTTGCATATAAGTTTTTGTTTTCAAAAGAAGCAAGTTTCAATGATATATTTAAAATCTGCACGAAACGTTGTCACTTTAGGTCTGCTGTGGCCTCCTATCGGCAAGACTAACTGAACCTGAACACCGGAAAATACAGCGTTCGTTGATCCTGGATCCTGGTTTCCTCAAAACATCAACCTCACGTCTTTGTGTTTGTATTTCATTCACATTTACAGCGATCCTTCAGTATTACACAGTGACGATAGCGGTTGAAAGTAAAACCGCCGTTTGTCGCGATCATGTAGAGGCGTGCTAACAGCAAACGGTCCCTTCAACCTAAAAAAAAACTGGTAAAACAAGCCTCCATGTCTGTGGGGAGTCGACGGGCACTGAAACATGACGACCGGTGCATGAGGAGGAAACCAACCCTCTTTGCTCCGTCTTTCGCGCTCAACGCGCACTACTCTCGTAGGGTGCCACAGCCTCCACAGTGCTTCTCAGCTATCTCACACATACGGGCTTCGCACATGGGCACGAGCAGTGTGTATTCGAAAAAATCGAAAGTGATTCAAATCAACGGACGCGATCCAGCAGTCTTGATTCGACCTTCTTCAGTGCAGCATCGTGCGACGGCTACGGGAGCCAGTTTGGAGGAGGTTCGTGTGAATACTCGCGTATCTGCGTACATACATTGCGTCTTCGCCCAAAGATCCTGACGTCGTGTCATGCTATTTGGTGCAGTTTTGAGGGTTGCAAACGACGCCCGGTTTGCATGCGTACGTACGTCTGTGTCGTTGTGCAACTTTACGCCCGGTTTGACAGTCAGATGCAAACAGCATCCAGCATCCAAGCAGGCTTGAGAGCGCTCTCAGAAACAGTGGGTGGGGGTTACTTCGCTGACAAAACCGGTGCACACCTACCTCAGACAACAATCGCAGTCCATCCCTGTGTTGGTGGCTCTCGGTAGTGGTGGTGCCGATTGTTTCTGGGCGCTCGAACGTTCGACAGATCGATCCCCGTCGGTGGAGATCGGCCGTGCTCAGCTAGCAAGTAGTCATAGTTACTCGCTAGCGCCGTCGAGAAGCTGTTGTGGAGTGTTGGAGAGATCCGTTCGCGCGATCGGTGTGATATTTTTTTAATTTGTTGTTCCGCTTTTCGATACACTGTCACGTGGCGACAAGGCACAAGGACGCTCAAGTAGCGTCGGAATTAGGTTAGGGTTCCTTAGTAATCTCCTTTCCATGAACTTGACAGCTGTCAAGCAATGGAGATATGCTGTTAGTAGTTATTTATTTGTTTTAACTTATGTGATTTAAGAAAATGCATTGTAATAGTTATGATTGTCTTAAATTAAATTTTTAATCAATTATTTTATGCCTTACCTTCGTTAGCATCAAATTAGCAATCGCAGTTTAATTAACAAGCGCGCCTAGTCATGTTTTAAATTGTCCTTGCTGAGCGTAAAATAAAATTGAAAGTTGTTCAATATCGGGGGTTTTCCCTCAGCTTAAGAAGCTGAGTAAAAGACAGTTGGGTAAATTTGAATAGAAAAAATGGTTTCGTTGTGAAATAAAGCATAAATGGATTTTCCTTAGTGTGACTCATACAAGGTGTTGTGTGCTTAAAACGTGTTTCAGTGAACATTTTCAGTGTACATTATTAAAGTGGACTTCTTATTGCGAGCAAGTGGCAATATAACGTGTTTTCATTGTATTCTCTTTGTATTGTTCCCCGTATAGGCCTAGAAACGAAGTGTAGGAATGAATAGCTTCTGAACAAAAAGTGTATGCTCTCCTTGCTGCTGGATTAAGAATAATTCAAATAGCTCGAACGTGAATTGAAAGACCAAAAGTGTATGTGAACAACATAGTCAACAGAATACACATCAAGCATCAAATAACCATGGTACGTTTAGTGGTTCTGTTGCTGTGCGTGTCGATGGCGACAACGCAAAAGCCGGGCAATTTTAACTTCAAAGAGAAAGGTGAGTGCTCGTGCCTATACATCCAGCAGTCCTGTGCGCAGACCAAAATCATATTTACATCGCGGGCTTGCACGGGAACCCCACAACCATACACACACACGCTTGTCTCCAGCTTGTCCTGTTGCTTAGTATCTTCGGGTTTTGCGTACCGTTGCGCAGTTTCCCGGTGGACTAGCATACCACTATACCCCTCCCTCCCTACACCACCCTTCCCTGGGAAACATGTTGCATAATGTTTGTCCTCCTTCGGGTAGATTCAGCTGGTTTATGGCCTTCTTTTCGATCGACAGCGGTGGTTGCCCTGTTGGTAACTACACTCACTAATGGGATTGAATATGTTTTAAGAAGGAAAAAATAATGATCCGTTTTCGTAGTTAGATCGTAGAAAATGTGCGTTTGTTTCATTTTAACGCAGGATTGAGAAAGTAGTTCATTGTAACCGTAGTGTAGAGAACAGACGATGTATTTGAGTAGCATTTGTTGTGGTGATTTGTTCGTAGCATAGCCCCTATAGTAGACAATAATCCTTTGGTTCGTACAGCCGCCGTCCTTTCATGTTGTCCCATTAACCGTGAAACAACTATAAAGTCAAAATCCTGTTGGAACTTATTTGTCTGTGCCCGAAAGTCTTGACCCGTCCTCATACGAAACGGAAAGTAACAGCCACGAAACACCTTCCCCTTTGAAGCCTTCGATGACCCCAATCATATGGCAAGAGGGTTGGTGCGATTTCTCGCACACCCGTTATGCACCCTGAACCGAAGGCTTGAACCTTTTGGTGTGTGTGAAGTTGGTTTGGTGTGTGACTTCTCGGTTCCTTGTTGCTCTACTGTTCGCGTCTGTGTTTATATAACTGTACCAGTTGTGGGTCGACATCGTAGGACGATGATGCATGAAGAAAACGACGACGATCAACGCGTGACCAATTGGGACAAAAGGAAATGGCACTCTAGAAGCAATACTGAAAAAAACCCTCCAGGAATATTCCCAACACTTGGAGTAAAAGCCGCTCCCATCGAATGACCTTCCCGTTATTTTGACTCTTTCGCTTTTATGATTTCATCACATCTCCCAGCACCTTCTTCTTGGAGAAGGTTGATTCGTTCCGGTCAAAGTTGAGGTGTGTTGCCCTCGAAGAAAGAAAACACAAAAGAAATTGGCAAAACAGTCAATCCTTCACCTACCCGTCACCATTGGTGGAGGGTCGCGGATTAGTCGTCGTCAGTTTCTTCAGTGCGGATGTTTTGTCGTATGCAAATTTTTATTGGCCAATTTTCGCACAACCCTCTCCCCACTGTGCCGTAATGCTAGCACGCTTCAAAGCCACATTATCGCTGGCTTGCGACATTTTAATTGCTGTAAATCGATGATTAAGTTAATTTTAATCGTATTTGCGGTGGCTTACGTTATCCCGTTACGGATACCGGCCGAACACTGTTCGACCATCGTGTTAGATGATACAATTGAGTCTCGCAAAAAGATAACGCATGTCGTGACATATCCATTATAGGGAGTAAGGTGAATAGTAGTGAGGTTAAAGCGAAAATGATTTTACTACACTTTAAACTTTAAACATTAAACGCTTATTTTATGTAGAACAAATTTTAAAATGAATGTTTTGACAGGGATAAGTGATGATGAAAGTTATATAAAATTAAAAAATATAACATTCAATTAACCTGCATTGCATGTCAAAATACATGTTTGTAGATATGTTAAAATGAGATAAATTTAATCTTTTCTTCATGTTTAGTTTTATATTTTATGTAAATTACGTACAATGTTTTGCTTTGAGCTTATAAACCAGAGTTGAAAATAAAAACAAAACAAAAACTAGTATTGATCTAAATGTCAGTGGCTGAAAAAAGACACCGTTATTCAGTTGGAGCAGCAAAAACCAAAACAAAAAAAAAAAAAACAATTTCGATAGACTAGCAAAAATTATGCTGATATGGAAATCGTGTGGTTTGGAGTCACGTTAGGCCTTCACCTATAAAAAGCTAATCGCAAGAATATTGTAATAACGGTATAGAAAAACGGCATGAGTCGAAATAATTTACCTAAAACACAACTTTGCTGTTTGGCTGCGTACCGTAGATGCCCTTTGCACCAAGTCATTTGTATAGAGCAATTTAAAAAATTGCATCAATTTGTTGTATTATGTCACTTAACACTACACCAAACATTAAGCCAATTTGTCAACAAGCAATATTTCTGTTTTAAGTGCATATGATGGTATTCGATTGCAACACCCCTGTTTGCTCTACCCTTTTTTGGGCAAAAGAATTAGCAGCACGCACCCGAGCTGCTTTAGTCGCACGTGTGTTACGAGTGAGATTGAAGAGAGTTATCTAAACAAACTACGCTCTGCATATGCAATCACACTTTCATCATACATCACCGCCATCCCCATAGAAATCATGTTCATGATCGCATTCTATGGATCGTTTAAAAAAAGTAGTGCAATAGACACCGTGTGCCGTTTGTTTAAGACAACCTTCAGAGTCCGGGGGTGAGAGATTTTCACTCGACTTGAGCTAAATATCACTATTATCGGCGGTGGTGGCGCAATACCGTTGAAAAAAATGTGAAACCGGTTGTTTCGTTTGTTGGTTGGTAGGGTTTCTGGATGATGATAAAACAAAAATTACGCCGGAAAAGAGATGAATAATTTATTTTACTTTATTAGTTAGTAGTAAAACACAAAGAGTGGTTAGTTTAATGTTAATAAAAATGATTTTATCATTATATGCAAACTATTGCCATTTGCCACCCACATGATCAGTAGCGTCGCATGATTAACCGTTGTCCAAGCGCTTACGAAGGACTCGTTGCGGCCCTAACCGAACAAGCGACGAACCCGTCTTGACGTAATCGATTTTATATAAAGACCGCATATATACGCACATACCGAACACACGCGGTAGGTGACCCAAATACCGATCGGTCTCGAATGTGGAGTACTACCCCTGTCTAGAGAAGGTGCACCTGGGACTAGGTCTGATCGCGGCCCATCAGGGGTGCAAGCGAGATCAGGTGAGAGTGATGAACCGGTTCTTTTTCTTTTTGGGCAAACAACGACGCTGCTGATGACGATGACAACGACGACGATCACCATGATTCCTATCACGGTGGATAACGTTGAAGCTACTTTCTTTTGCACCGTTTCTCCGGGGCTGAAAATGTTATACGCACGAAGGAAATGAAAGGGAAATTAAATCTTGGAAATGCGTGATCTTACGGCATAGCAATAAGTTGATAACCTTGAACGAAGTGAGATTATATTTAACCTACAATCGTGTAGAGTTTAGAGAGTTTTTGTATCGTTTCATGAAAAACAAAGTTAACAAAAGGGAAGTTTTCTAAGCGATTGAGCAAACGACTGAGTGTTTGAGAATGGTTATTAAAAACTCTTTTTTTCTCGGTTTATTGACCCCTTGGTAACGCTAACTGTAAAGTAGAAAATGTGTCAAACACAGTACAGCATTGTTGCGTTATCAGAGCTTACAGATCGTTGATGTTATCTTAAAATAACTACGAATTGTTTGTTCTGGTAGACGACGAAACATTTTTGTCTTGGCATACAAGGAAGCAAAATCTTTTGCCACCTTTTTGTTTGTTTTTTTGTTGTTTGTTTTGTGCTATTTGAGTTCCTCATACCACAATTCTATTATTAGTGCATACAGCAGGGGGGATCAACGCCATGCCATTCGAACAGGTCCGCTTGATCATCATTAGCATAAACACTATTGTTCTGTAAGCGAGCCGAGAGTTCGATGGGGCGTTAGGCGTTTTTTGCTATGGCCATAGACACCAAACTCTTGGTTCCTTCTCCCCATGGTGTGGAATGTGTTAGTTGATCCGCGAAGAATCCGCATTTCGTCATTGGCGGTTCCATATCGCTGAAAAATCGCACGCGTCCCGGGCGACCAGCTAGAAAGAAGCTGCCGTCCTCCAGCATGCAGCAGTTCATGGTACTTTCGAGACCTTTTCACGGAAACCTGATCACCTGCGCACCAGTAGTCGCGTGAAAAAAGCCCCAACCACAACCAATTTTTCTTCACGGCAAACGTCCGATCCCCTGTGCCGTGCCGTCCGTGGTAGAGCGAGGTTCGGCGAGGGAATTTGAATTTCAATTAATTCATTCCGGGTGATTAATTGCATTCGTGCTACGTTCGATGTAAAGGCAGACTGTGGAAGAAGCGTAAAACGGTGCCAATCATACCCCGTCTAAGGCCTCTCGGTGGAGATCGAGGTGTCTGATTGAGGTTCGGTAGCGTCTCCACAGAATGGTGGAAGCAGATTCTACAGAGACCATCCGAACCCATGAAGCTACGAACGGCGATCCAAACCAACAAACGAAGGCGCACGGTCTGTTGCGTTTATTTTATTTTTTTTCGTCTCACTGGCCGTCACTTTTTGCTGTTTTACACGGCGGGAGAATTCCATGTCGAACGATGGTCGTCTTGTTGGACGATCCGTGGCGTAATGCCGCACACAGCATGAATCTGAAGCGAAACATGATCGTGCTGACCGTGCGCTGCCGAGAGAACCTTCGGCAGTAGCCAAAAAGGTTGAGCAACGCTTTGCGCGGGTGACGACGATCCGCATTTTATGCATTGAGAAGATCTACCGTTGGTCGATGAAATGAAACGCAGCAGTTGTTCACTAACGTATGAAACGTCGCTTCACTGGTGTTGCTGTGGTGTGGATTTGGTGCATGTTCGACAACTTGTGGGGAATGTGATGAGGATGAGGCTGTTCAGACAGTTCATCAATCAATTTTCCCAATTTGTTTTTTTTTAGATTTTAGATTTTTCGAATGTTTTTGGATGCGAATTTCGAAAGAATGAATACTTTCTGAATGAATCGTTTTTAGTACAAAATTGTGTTTATTTTGTTGCAATTTCCATAAAATAATGTTGGTTTTTATTTGAACCATGAAGCTTCATTCTTAACTGCTCACAATTGAGATGTATTTTGAGTGAGATATGTGATTTTACGTGTATGCTGATGCCTGTGATTTGTTTATCACATGTCCTCCATTATTCTGCTCCCTAGACATGTTCAGTATTTTCTACTGTGCAGCTTACAAAAAATATAATTTTCAATCTTAAGCGAAATATCCTGAAAGGACTTACTCAAACTCACTTAATCAGAATGTTTTAGTTTTAAGATTTTAAATAAAACTGTTAGTTATTTATAAAATTACATTTTTTATCAGTTATAGAAATCAAATTTCATGGAATGAGTTACTGTATTTAAAAAATTAATGTCAAGTATGTTCAAAGAAAGTGTGTCTAATTTTATTTCTCTAATGATCTAATTAGACTGTTAGTAAAACTTGTTGTTACGAACTTAGTCGATAACTTAGTTATGAAACTGCTTGGCTCAACTAAACTCACATCATCACTAAATTGAATGAAAGTAGACTCAATATTAAAACATGCAGCGCGTGTTCATTTTTGTGTTTATCTTCTGCATATTGCACAATTTACCCCTTTGTTAAAACGTAGCTATTAATGCATTCAGAATCGAACGGGATCAAAACCCACACGGTACATCATCTGCCCTAACATTACGATCATCTTGTGTGAGAACCACTCTGCAACCCGTTTGTTTTGTGTCTTCAATCACACGTACTGCTTTTAACCTGCACTCAATTATGCTGCTTGCGCAAAAGTGCAATTCTGATCAGCGTATGTGTAGCGCTGGCGTTTGCAAAACCATCCTTCAACAGTACGGCGCTAGCCAGCTGGACTACAATATGTTCAACCACAACGCGGTTCAAGGTTTCCTATAATTATCGCCACGTTTCGCGAGCACTCCGAAGCCGACTCCCCTCCCAACTCCAGTGGCAGGAAGAAAAGCTCAACGGCAAAACATCAATTACCTCAGCGGCAGTAGCGTCCGCTTCTGTAGGCGCGTTGAAACGTTCTCTCCGAAAACTTTGACAATTGCCACTTACACAATTTGACAACGAGTTTGCCACCGTCGACAGCCGGGTCGGGTTGAAGATGAAACCATTTATGCTATCCAGCCGGCTGTACTACGCTTTTGTGCTGTACTGGTTGTTGTGTTGTTGTCTGATTATTACCCCTTCCCACTTGTGCCGTGCTTGTGCTGTGTTCATTGTTGATGTTTGAATGAGGTACACGGCGCTAAGCAGACACTTGTTGCTTAAAGAAAAACACGCTCTTCTTTACGCGGATCGCGATTGGCAACTAATTTGTGAGAAGCAACGAATCTCGTACGGACGATCGGTTGGTAAAGGAGGAGCGGCTCCGGGACAACACATTGATTGCAGCCTCAAACGCGCGGGCACATGGTTGGGTAAATAACGTTTTTCACACGTGAATCAATTCAGCAGAGATCCGCCACACTTTGACCACATTAATTCCATCGCTACACCTTGTACGCCCACTTGAGTACGGGTTGAGTCGTGCGGGCACGGAATGAGATTATGATAATCGCAAAAGGATTTAAACGAACGATTCGATGCGCAACGTTAAGCATAGAGGAATGTAGATATTAAATTGATGCTAAACGGTTTACAGTAATGATGGAGGGTGAATTATTGATTAAAACAAATGGAATGGAGAAGAAGAATGAAGAAGACGAAAAGAAAAAGCTGAACAAGGGGAACATGTGACATTTAAACACAGCTGAAGTTATATTTTATTTCCGAGCATTTGCAAACGACTTATAAATGGTGTTTGCAAGTCATATTTCAACATGGCTGTTCTAATAAAGCGTTAGTAACAGATATCAATGCACTCGCTTGTACATCGTTTGGAACTGGTTTCAATGCATTTTTCTGTAGCTTTGAAATATACACTCAAATCAAACATCTTAAAAGTCAATCTAAGTTTTAAATGAAAATAATGCCTTCGAGGAATTTAAAATACTAAAATAGCATACAATATAAACAATAAAAAGAAACAAAATCCATTGACCTAACATTAACAATACAATTTCGAGCTACATATGATTGAACCATTGTTAATGTTCTCACAAAATGTGGCTGACGCTTTTGTTTTTGGGGCTCGAGTTCTAAAAATGTTTAGGAGCAACTTTAACTTTGGTGTTAATTTTCTCGCTTCTAAATGTGGATTTGCGGTTTCCATAGAAATCTATCAAGCAAGCCAGTTTTCCTCTGCAATCGCCTACGTGTTCTGGTGAAACGATAAATTGCACAAGACATTCGTTCTGAAGTTTTATGATAATTTTTTAAAGTAATTCATGAAGTGTAAAATGATCACTCAAAAAGAGAAGCTCTAAAAGAACTTACAGTTGATATGAAATTTGTGATCGAAAATGAATCGATAACGATTATGGCTAGTTTTAAAGTGAAATATTGCAGTTTTCAGCAAAACAAATCATAAACATTATGCGTTTTTAAAGTAATTGAAAAAAGTGAAATGATAAAAAAATAAATTATATTTACAAAAAACGTTTTGTTTTAAAATTATAATCAACTAGAAATTCATTCATTCTTAGTCAATCGTCTAGTGTTGTTGCGGGCAACACGACGAAAATCTAAATGTATTGAATTTGAAGCAACAAAGCTACAGCTAGCGAGCGCTCAAATCCATACATTTTGTCAGCAACAATGTTGCCCGCAACACCATTAGACCAATGCCTTCAGAATACTGACTATGGTGCGCCATCTTCTATTTCGAATGCTCATCTTCATTAATTTTCTCTATTCGACTTGATTTCTGTTGTGCTATACATACAATATTTTACACAAACAAATGTGCTTAATTCAAACATAATTTGAGCTACCCTTCTCGTTTTGACTCGAATTATTGTACTGGCTAAGCAATTCAGGCTCACAAATGTTAAGTTCGAAGAGAATATATTTGTTATGCCTTTAAGTTAAATGTTTTTCTTTTATATCCTTTACTAGACCAGGTATATTGAAAAATTGAAACTCAAATCACTCAAACAGTTATTGCCTTTTACTTAAAGAGTTTTGTAGTTTGAAGTGAAGCATTGTACTATGGATAGTTATTGGATATATTTGTGTAAAGAAGAATGCGATTTATATTTAGAGGCAATTGCATTAGTAAAACTAAGGGAAAATGGTTGGGAATTTCTGATGTTGCTACCAAACATGAAATTATAATAGGGTTATTAAAAAATGTGATGTTTTTGTAGTCAATGCATGTTGGTAAAATAGTTAAAAAAAATGCCAAAATCTAACCTCATAGAGAACACCACCGAAAAATATCAAGAAAAAACTGTCCATGCTATCTAACTATTTGTTAGATAGCACGCTCGCAATGTCCTAAACTGCAATTACATGCTGGTAATACTGCCATAATCTGCACAACCTCCTCTTTAACGACAGTGACCAACAGAGACAGTCTCCCAAAACATGGACCATTACATTGACTGTAACGCAGGGTGTGTGTGTGCAATGAGCTTAAAGAGAAAATTTTCCAACTAGTGCATGTTACAGCTGAAACAATGGTGAAAGGAAGGAGCCACACAAGAAAAAAAAGGCACACCACAAAGACATATGCACTAGAGCAGCTCACCGCTCGCTACAAAGTCCTGTTGTCGCATCGCCTGGAACCGGGTTGCGTTAGTTAAGTAACCGATCGTTTAATTTCGCTTAAAAGTTGTGCAATGTAGCGGTTAAGCTGCGGCAATACACAAACGATGGTGGTAATGCTAGCGGGTGGTATAGTGTTAGATTTTCTAGATCACTTTAAAACAAGGGAGAGCTGGTGAAAAGAAAGCGCAACTAGCAGACTGAGGCCTTTTTGCGTAGCACCAACCAAGAAACACTAACTCCCGGCTGTATGGATTGAACACCAGGAATGCTTTCGAACCTTCAAAACCTCACCCAGCTTTCCCCTCCCCCCACCCCTGCGGGTGAAACAAATACACCGGACTGACAAAAGGAGACTTTCCGGGGGCCATGGAATGTGACTCGCGAAATGCGTCCAATCTGGCAAAAAGTGAAGGTACTCACGAGTGTGGGGAACCGAATCTGTACACACGATGCAATTGCAGCATTATGTTTCATGCTTCAACAGGGAACAACGACCTCCGGCAGGTTCGGTACATCGAGTTACACACCAGACGATGGCAAATATCGGTGAAAGTAAAAACGAAAAATTGGAAGTGCAACAGTTGTGCACCGGGAAGTGTGAAAACAGAAACAAGAGCCCGAAAGGAAAGAACGTCACTTAAACCTGTTTCTCGGGGTTGAAAAACAAAAGCCTTTAAATAATTACAGAAATTGATATTTTACCGACACAGTGTGTGAAGATAATCTGTGCGCTTTAGAGCGTCTTAAATCAAGAGTGACATTTATGATGGCACCAATAATGAGATAAAAATAAACTTGTAAACCTAGCATCCAATCAACAAAATAAAAGACCCACCCATTGCATTCATTTCATCCACGCGAAAGGATCATCAGCAGCATCATCAGTCCGCACGGAGTCCATCCGCTTATGCCGGCAGCAAAAGAATGTTGCTCCGACCGGTGTCCGTTTTTGCCCGGAAGACCGGTCGACCTTCTACGGCAATCGTTGTCCCGCAACCATGCTGGTCCTCTTTCGCTACGATCAACCTGTGCCAACTCAGCCCATTCGAAGTGCTGGCTGACGGTCCCGTAAAAAAAAAAGGAAACTAAAAATGTGAACAGAAAGATGATTTACCTGTTTTCCTGTTGGTTCGTGAATGTAGTAGTGGAGGTTGATGACGCGAACGGTTCGCTGAATGAAAATAGTTAAACGAAACAAAGAAGTATCCTTTTGCAGGCTCTTGGCTAGAAAGCTAGACGATGGAGTTACTTCAGTTGCCAGATGAAACAAGTGACTCCCACTTTTCTCAATGTTCAATCCAATGCGGCAGATCGGTCCGTTACGACAGCTCAATGACCATTTGGGACTATGGGCCCGTTGGCAAAGCAACGCGGATCGATGTACAAGGTCAACTTGATTGCCGCTCAAAAGAAGGCATGTTATAGTTTTATTTTCTTCATTTTTGCTCGCCCGCAAACGAGTCAACTAGTGTTGGAATGCTTTTTTTTTTTGTTTGCACAGTAACTCCTCAACCACACAAGCACACCTTAATACTGGACAGCATGTGGGCAGCAGCAACCGTTCGTGTCCGGCTGTGAGGAAAAACTCGTTTCCCTTTATCCAACTGCTTGGCTACGTTTCGGTCACGTTAGAGCGAATGTGCAACTCAAACTCGAGCTTCATCGCCCACTTGCCAAGCGCTGCTGCTGCTTCCTCGTTCTTCACCCTCTGCTCATATCCACCTCGAATGTGTGTGTGTGTGTGTGTGTGCCGGCGGTCAGTGGGCAGAAATTTGAGTTTAATCCAGCCGGACAACTGGGCAACGGACATGCGGAAGGATTTTCTTACCAACTTCCACCAAACGATTCATTACCTTGTCCTTGTTGGTGGGTTTGCTGAGGGAGAAAGTGCCCGCACCCTGGCGCATTGC
>KB703626.1:0-21754 GCA_000349165.1 Anopheles christyi | reverse complement strand
AGAGAGAGAGAGAGAGAGAGAGAGAGAGAGAGAGAGAGAGAGAGAGAGAGAGAGAGAGAGAGATAGAATGGATGGCTCTGGGAACGGTGCAGTACGATAAGACCCTATCCCTATTGACAGGCACATCTGTGCTCAGAGATAATATCGCATCCCACCCTCCAAACGATAGGACTAACCAGCGCAAAGACCACGATGTCCTTCGGTGCAAATAATCGTGACCTTAAAATACTTTTCTCCCTGTTTGCACACCTGAGGGTAAACGAAATAATCTACAATGTGCAATCTATCTGGGTGTGTTTTATTGTTCTGCGCTCTACGGAAGGAGGGGGAAAAAGAATAAACCATATGCTCACAGCAACTTTCCCTGTAAATAACATGTAAATTTTCTGCATCGAGTAGATATTCGTGTTAAACATGTTCCCGAGCCGTGGCGAAGCTGGAATGGGCATGCAAAACGATAAATAGATGATGTGTGCAAAACGACGTTGGTCGGCAGACCAACCTAAACATATCCTTCGCAAATTATACCACCGGGAAATGGTGCTAAAGCTTCCTGCGTAAATGATGTACGTACACGGCTGAGCAATTTTCTTCCCAATCGGATTTACCGCCCTCATCGTGCCCTCATCGATTGGTGAAGGAAGCGCGAGGACGTGGGCCAGTATAAGTGGGTTCCTCGTTTCCCCAAAGGCCGCATGGCACAGTCGAGAGGAACGTCTCGAACGGGAAGAAAGAATGGAAAGATACGTACCTCATTATAGGGCGGAGTGGAAATCAGGAAAGCTGGCAACTGAGGACTAGGTGATTGTGTTTCGTCCTGTTCGGCCTGGCGCCCGTCTGGTGATGTGCGGGACGGCAAATCAGTGTTTCTGTTCATGTTCTTCTCTCGCTTCGTTCCCTCTCAAGAGAAATGCTACGCAGCACATACGCATTCCTCATCGTCGCGCGTGCCTTGCAGGACATGGTATGGGAGGGCGGCAAGAGTGAACGAGAAGGTACAAGGAGGTCGAAAACGGAAGCGAAATCAATTTTCGTAGATTGTTCGCCCGCAAATCATGGAGTCTTTTTCCACTTCCTTCCGTTCCTAATACGTCTTTTACGCTCGAATGCCGAGCTGGCTCAGCGAGGGAGATGGAGGAAATTTTTTGGCCCGGAAGGAAGCTTGTTGTTCCTGGCCATCCTCACCCATGAGTCCACAGCAAGGAGCAGGTAAAGGTGGGTTCGGAAAAGAAAGGAAAAAACAAACCGAAAGGAAAAACTGTTCGTCTAAGAACCGGCTGAATATTGGGGATACTCGTAGCGCAAGGGCGTGTGTGTATGTGCCACTCGGTGGGGTGTTTTTCCTCACTTTTCCGAATCCATTTATGAACTGGCGCCACGAGTCAGCTTTCGTTCCCTCTTGGATTACATATTACATGTGCTGGGGCGAACCGGTGGTGGTGGTGGCCAGGATAATATTGCGCTTCGATGACACGTGTAAACTGCGCTGCTTGGTGATTACTTGCTATCGAGCAATGAGGTACATTATCTCCATTAAAGAAAACGAATTCATCCGGGAAGGGACGGATATCGTGGAGTTTCCCAGTCGTTTTTCTTTTGGCTTGTTTTTATCCCCGATCGGCCCTAACGTAATCCATAAAGGTGTCAAACAAAATCAAAGTAAATCGAGCTGTTCAGCCGGAACGCGCGTTGGCTTTATTGCAGCAATTGAGTTGGATGTTCTCGCGCGCATCGGTATGGGGCCATGATTGGGAACAATTGATTCCGATTCTTTTTTTTTTATTGATCCAACACTACAATGACGCATTTATGTATAGTTGAGCTGAGGGTACCCTTAAGTTTCACTAGTGGTGCTGTTTCCCGTTACGCTTTCGTCACGAATTACGAACAACGGGAAGGGCAGGAAGACAAATTGTAACTGGAAAATGTTTATTTCGTTCTGTCCACCCAGGGCAACTGCTTATCGTATGATTAATGCTCATTCAAGTACCATCATTCATCGTAATTAGTAGCTGGAAGGATAACAATTTGTCCCACTGTGATGGTGCTGCTGCTGTCGTTTTCATGCCGTTCGATGGCCTGAGTGAAATCAGGCGATAGTGAGCTTTGCAAAAGGCGAAATTAATTAATGAAATGAAATGCTTCAATCACCCCGCCACGATCATCATAATAATTGAAAATTGATTGCTTTTCACCCGAAGCGAGCAATGTTAGAACGTGACATAAAGGCGGAAAATTGAAGCTCCAAGCTTCGGGCAGCCGAACGTGGGGCATACATACATTTGTCCTGCGTTTTGCGAGCCGCAGATGCATATGCGTCGGTGTCAAATACAAATCCAAGGAAGGGTTGATCTGTGACGGTAAACAAATAGGAGTTGAAGCAAGAAAGCTTGACAGCTTGATGATTGATCAGCAATTGTATGCCAACGTACCTGAGCTGACGGCGATTGCGACTGCTGCAGATGGTGCAACGTGAAATAAAGTCCTGATAGCAACATCCAACACTCCTGCAACAAGGATCAAATGAAGTGAAGGCGGAAGGCTTTTCCGATGGATCGACCTCACTAACTGAAAGGTTGTGTCCTGCTTGGCTAGATGGGACACAAAATGGCGCCTCCAAAGTCAGCCCAACCAATGGAGGTTAAATTGCTGCTAGCAAATCGAGCTGGCATTTCCATTTCTTTACAATTTCACTGTCTGTGGAAAACTGGCACAACAGTGCGCTTCCCGGTATCAGCACCCTTCCCACATTCCCGTGGGAGTCCTTGATTACCTTGCTGGTCGGAGCGTTGCCCCAGCTAAAGGCAAAAGGACGATTCATGTGTCAGAATACTCGGTCAAGTTTTCCAACACCAAGTGAACGTTGCTTCACCGCCGCAAGTGATGGATCTATTCAAATTTGGTCGCTCCCAACAAAAGCCCAATCAGTTGGAATATCTCCCATCGCCGCACGGTTCCACTGCCCTGCCCCAATCACCTGCTGGGCATTGCTCTTTCTCATCGTCCTCAACCATACACACCTACACACAACCACCCACATCTACTCAGTCAAATCCAGAAAACTATCACCCATCATTTGCACTCCCTTGTCTGTGCCATTGCTGCGCATGAAAGTGAATGAAAGACGGGACTTTTATTGTTCGACACAACCAAACCAAAGTATGGAACGAATGACGCGCAACGGTGACGGTGGTAGGTGGATACATTTTGGTAGACAAAAAGCGGACATCAAATTTGTATCAATTTTCCACCACATCACATCACCAACATCATCATCATCAACATCACCAGCAGCAGCAGCAGCAGCATCATCGTCCACACCGACGTCCCCATGACAGTGTTCGAATAGGTTGGTGGTTTTGGTGACACATTTGCACGGTTTCGTACCTCCTGGTCCGTCGCCTTTTCCATCGCAACCTGGGCAACAATGGGCAACAATCGGATGGGACATGTGTGCTCGATCGATCCTATCCCATGCAGACGCAGTACTACAGGAGCGGTCTGTTGAATGTGCCACTTTGTCCCTCTACCACGAAATATGCTCATCCAGTAAGTGTGTGTGTGTGCATTCAGCATTCACATCCGGCGTGACGTATGTGGAGGTATGAGATGAGTTAGCCGAGACGGTAACATCGGACATCGGACGCGGTTCTTTGTGTAACCGCAACAGAAGGGCAAAAAACTGTCCAAGTAAATGGTGGTCCGAAATACGACACAAAAGAATTTCCCTTTTTTTGGCGTCCGTCGTTTCTTTTAACAGAAGGATTTCCATCGGTGGTGCGTACACTTTTGAGGGATCATTTGATTAGTGGATGGAATTTTATCGTCTGTAAATTGAATTGGCGGCGCGAGGGTAGAGATGGAATGGTTTATGCTGCTCACTCGAACCACATCAATGTAGAATTTCATTTCTTACACACTCTTCGCAAACAGAGCATACATTATATGCTAGAAGTGCCAGTGAAACCACTTGAGATGTGGAATTACAGAATCAGGGTTTGCTACTTGACTTTGTATCGACTCTTAGGAGCTATGTTTAGTTTATGTTGCTCTGACGACGTGCACCACTGTCGTGAAACAAATTAATAAATAATACCTTTCATTCATTAAAAAAAATCGAAGACAATATTGACAATGTAATTTTTTTTCTGTTTGTTTTGTAAATCCACAATAACCAAAGAGACCGCCGAGAAATTGGAAGTGACAGTGTATGCATCAGATAATTAGCTGAATTGAGCCTCGTAGCAAAAGCCGTACACCAAGAGTGAAGTCAGCGATAATACACAGCCGAGCACGAACGCGTCAGCCCATACATCATGCATCCATAATTACAAGCAAATGCAATATACTGACCGGGTGATGAATGTGACACCAGCGCCGTTTGACGGCTCGGTAGTGTCACGGACTCGCTCGGCTGAAACTTAATCTATGTTGGTGTGGGGCGCACACAACACTATGAAGACTACGATCGGTTTTCTGGACGAGACTGGGTTCTGCTCTATTGCAGCTCACTGGCACTGAACGTGACACCATTAGTCGATTCCATCCAGCGTAATATCCAGCGTAATAGTGTCTTTTACGTTTTGTACTGGCAGTTCAATTGGGGTTCGGCTGTATTATTTTATTTACAACACACAAGTTTCCGCAAGATGTTCAACTGAATGAACTCCCATCATCATGGTCTGCTGAATGTGATGCAAACAAAAACAAATGCTTAATTTTGTTAGGTTATTGGAAAACACATAGGAAGCACATCAACGAACAGGTCAACAAAGTAGGCATGGATTTGAATTATCAGCTGTTCTGGTCCCGGCAAAGCAGAAGCACGGAGGAAGACGAAGGCAATACAATCGAATGCATGATGACGCACCCGTCCATGTCCATCCATTAGTCAGCTGCGAACGTAGAAATCCCAAACTAAGCCGGGGCAAATGATATTCAGCGACGTGCTTTCCGAATGCTAGAACTCTTAGCACATCACTGGTCCTTGTTTGGACAGTGAGTAATTAAACCAAGACGCATCAATGTGACCATGCATGGGAAGTTGTGCAATGTTTAGTATGATTAAGCGTGGCGTTCATATCGATATCGGATTCGACATCCATTACAAATAATGGCATAACGGGCCTATCGCAGTTCGATGGACCGTGGAGTGAAGTAGCAGCACCATTCATTGCCACGCTCGGTGAACATGTACGGTTCATTCTTCTTCTGACTACCCTTACCGATGGCAAGGCCCGTGTGTTTATGACCGCGCATCCGAAAACTTTGTCCAATTCTTGTCACCTATTGTGTGATGCTAAAAAGGGTTGTTTACTGCTCCAAGCACTCCTCCAGCAGCCAGCCAAAGCACAGTATAGCATGTCCTTCAATTGAGGCACACATTTTTGTTGTTGTCGTGCCTTTCTCCTTTGGAGAATGGGAAAAAAGGGACGTGTTTCTTGGAAAGTGTTTAGTGTCGGTAAGCCACCAGTAGGCAGTAGGAGGTGGCGTTCTCGAGGTGGTGCTTTCGTATTGTCGTAAGTTCTTTCTATGATCACATAAATTCTGATCCGAGTGCTTACAAAGCCGTCTCGCTTGCTCACCCTCTCCAGCCCATTCGTTTTCGTCATCAGCTGCATGCGTAGTTAGCTAAACAGGGCTGGCGGTAGTATGCCGGGTCGGGAAGCTGTAATTGGATGCGGAGAACTTCCATCCTTTTGTCCTTTTGTGGTCAGGACAAATACACATTTTTCCCATTCGTTTGCCCGTGATTGCGATGCTGTGCGTTTGTGAGCGATGCTTTTGTTGAGTGAAATTGGAATGGCCTTTGACGGAGCAAAATGGATCCATTTAAATATTCACAAACCAAACCATTGTGCGCTTGAAAAACTGCCGGGACGCCCTCGAAGGAATACACGGGTAGGCCCTAGCGTGAGTGCGCTAGTGTTGACAAATGGGAGTGTATGTGTGCATGTGTGTGAGAGGTGTGTGCACATGCTAAAAGCCAGCCAGCCGTGCGAACGTAATTGTTGTGAGGGAAAGCGGAGTGGAAGGTTGTTTTTGATGGGATCGCTTTTATTCTTGGTTTATTTCACAACTATGTTAAATTCAATGCTTCTATTTATAATAAAAAGAAAGATAATCCATCAACTACAGCAACTTCAACTTTACAGATGTATTACGCATGCCACATAACATGCCAGAAAGCATGTCTTGATATCTGCCGAAATCTCTTAAAGTAGTTGCAAATATGTTCAACAAAGAAGAAAACATGCAAAGGGATTGTCGAGGACTTGAGTGAGATTCAAGTAGGCAATTATTCTATCTGCTGTAAGTACCGGTCCAAGTAACTGTTCCACTTGCTCGGTACATCCGATCCACACGCGTCACACGTGCTCCTTCTCGCGATGCTTGCGTTGGTGCGGTGGCGTTTTTCTTTGTCAAAGTTTCAATGGATAGCGAACTCTTGCTCATGTAGCACTTTCAATTGGATTCAATTGATTTAAGTCGCATAACTCAAGAGGAGGTCGTGAGAGTATTGCTATAGCAGCTAGAGAAATGTAACGTAAGTGATACATTTGCAAGAGAGCAGTAGCATTCAGACTCCGATAGAAAGGGACAAACAGAGTGTTTTGCCCATAAGGTACATAATTAATTGAGTACTTGCTGGATTGTTTTTTTTTTAAATAAACATAATAAAACCCTTATATGTGTACTACAACTGGAAGCAAAGTTACATTTCCTTATCAGCCCCCTGGTATGAGAAGACGATTGCGTCTCGGCATTATTTGTTGATAACGACCTCCCAGGCAGACAAAAAAAAAACTGCTCCAAAGTGTCCTGGTGACATGAAAAAGTAGCGCAACCCGGTCCCCGTAGCAGTGACTACAACCTTGACTCATTTCGGGCTGGTAATAAGCTGCACAGGAAAGTAAGACTGCTTCAATGTAATAAATAATCTAAGTTTTAGCAACATAAACTATTAAGCAAAATGCGTGGAATTGAACAATAAACAAGAGCACTACCATCATCGCACAGTTTTAAGAATGTTTGCTAGCAGTGTTTTTTTACTGGCGCAATGTGACGCACCGTGCACTACTTCTCGGTCGAGAGGATTTGAAGAATTTTTAATTAATGTCGATTACGCTGTACTGGATGGCCAAAATGTTACCAAGCGAACAGCAGCTACAGTCACCCATCGAGCATCGGTATGGTGGTGCTGGTGGAATAGTACAGTTTACTGAGCTCTTATCGCGCACCTCGTAGGTCATGAGCAGCATCGTAACCGTAGCTCTGTTACTTTGCTTAGTCTCGAACAACCTTGCTAACATTCCGCTGCAGTACGTCTTTGTGAGCCCGCGTGTCTTACTCATTTCCAGGCAACGATGCTGAACCAGGGTCAATCTAAATGCTGGACAAATTTTGACGCCCGACTATATTGAGACGCTTCGTCGGTAGACTGTGACGAACAAACCGGCAAGAAAGCGCTTCTATCACGCTGTGTTTTTGCGCTTCCAGCTTTGCAGTGAGACTGAGGTTAGGTGTAGTGGTTGTAGAGCTCTGCTAGCTTCCGGGTAGTGTCGGTTGACCTCTCTGCCTGGTAAATAACTTGTTGTGGTGCGGCACCACTAATGCTTATGCTGTAACTGATAGGTACGGTTGTGACAATGGGGAGATTGCGGCCCGCGACACCGGCGCTTTGCAAACTTTATCCTTTGCCTGAGTGACACTTGCTACTCGTCTTCTGGCAGGTGCTGGAGCCAATGGCAAACGCAGTACTCTCATCTACCGTGCGAGTGGTGGGTTACCTTCCTAGACGGTGGTTGCCTTCGAGAGCTAATTTAGAAACGAAACCCCGAAAACATGTTTGCTTTAGCTGAGGAAAAGTTGATAAGTGAAAACGAAGCGAAGAATGATGGTATTGTCAAGCTGGAATGCTTCTTGTTTAATCTGGTTAAAGCCTCTCCTAAGACAAACTTAGCAAGATCATAATTAGTTTACGCTGGAGAGACGTATCGTAGGATGTTATCTAAATTGATTGGAGAATATAATTTCGTCTTTGTCATTTCTTCCCTATACGCTGTGGCACCGTAAATGAGGCAATAATAATGACATTTTCGTACGGCGAACGATCTTATTAAAGCATTACCTGTATCGATGTTCTTCATGGTACGGAATGCAGACAACGAGACGTTACCCCTTTCCCCGACGTGGGACAATTAATCTTTGCCTTTACACCGGTTTCACGGATGGATTATATTTAAATCCACGCGATACATCATAAGTTGTCTCCGCTCATCACCATCGCCATCAATATCGCCATCATCATCGCATCGTCTTCCTTGGCGGCATGAACGTTGTACCAACGACGACATCAACTGTTTCATCATTATTATCAGTCACTTTATCACCACGATTATGCGACCGCGATCGTCACTATAGCCGGGGCCCGGCTTATGTCGGTGGGACATAATGATGCTAATAACAATAACATTCAACATCAGTGCGCATCGTTTGAGAGATGTCGATAGCGTCTTAGCACGTCTCACTTACCTTGCCCACGTGTATGTCCCTTAGTGCAGTTGATTCGCTTAATGTAAAATTTTTCTCTTGATCTCCCTTTCTTTTCTTTTCATTTCTCTTTCTCTCTATTGTCTTGATGGCTTTCACCATCATGTATAGGTAGTGCTCGTTAGTTTGCCGTTCTACTCTGGCTGAAGATGAAGTCAGGTGATGGGCTTATCGGTGTTCGGCAGCGATCTATAACACCTCTGCGTCCTTTTATTGCTACTGTCGCACGGTATGCTGAGTCGCTTCCTTTTCCGATTTTTGTCCCAGATGCACTGGAAGCCACCATTGTCTATAGAGCTTTTTTGTGCCGCTTTTGGTTTTTCTTTTGTGCGTTCTCGGCGGAAGTGAAAAGACTCGAAGAAATCAAACAAGGTTCTCCGGAGGAAGCTGCACACTTTGATGAAGGACCGACACACCAAAATCGAACCATTTTCGTTTGATGTGTACCGTTCCGCTTCTTTGTACGTGTGAATATAACATTATTTTTTCTCACTTTTTTCGACATCGGCTGCTTTTTACGATGTATTACGGCCTATTAGCTAACCGGTCCAGTGATTGCGTACGACCTTTATCGCCTGACATGGGTAGTAAGTGATAATTATGTAACGCCCGTAGAGTAAATTTACGATTACTGCTAGCCATCCAGTGTTCACACTGTGAGACGTTGGAGAGGCGTAACATATAGGAGACGTAAATCTGGTGAGACACAAGACATTGATTCTTATCTACATTGAAGAGCCTAGCGCTACCTCATGTAGAGTGAGCGATAAAAGTGAGAGTACAAGCGCACTTCCTAACGATGGATGAGGTCCTACGGGGGGGGAGTATATGCGGGCACTTCCTAACGGTGAGTGTGGGATCGGAGGAGCTCAGAGCGAGCCGGTTGATCTGCGAAGGATGGCTTGCAGTAATGACGCTATCATCGTTTTTATCATGAACATCACCATCAACCAGTCCTTAAGGATCGGAACCGTTGTAGCGTTTAACATGAATTTGTATTACTCGTTAACTTCAACCACGCTAGCAACCGGAACCCCGTAGGCTATAAAATATCTATAAAACAAACTCCGAATGGAGTTCCGATAAGGCACAGGTGCCCGTTTGTTAGGGGTATCTCTTATTAAGTAATTCATTATATGCATGGAGAAGATTGTGTTATCGCTCAAGATTGTTTTTGTCCACAGGGGGAAAGAAAGCATCTTGGTTGTTTTTTTCTTCCTAAATTTAAAACCAAATAACACATTCAATTCACCCTTTCAGATACAGCTGACTACAACTAACTGCTGATACTATCTGAATTTGTGTGCGTGTTCAGTGTCACTTGGAGGAAGTGAAAATCGTTTACGTAAATGTGGGCTCGCTTCTCCACAACGAGCATCTCAGAGCAGGATGTAAACTTTGTCCATAAATCTCACGTTTCCCCTGCATGGAATATTCGACTAACGTATTCGCTTCGTTCCAGTCAATATCCATTACGGCACAACTATGCCAGTGACAACATTGGTCCACTGAAGCTCGGAAGCGCTTTGCGTGGCACAGTTTCGTTTCGCATTATGCCACGTTTCGGTTGGTAGAGCAAAAGTGCCAAAGTATTGGAGCTGGAGCATCAATGACCCAGTTCTGGCTTGCCGGTGAACTTTCGACTTCTGTAGCACTTGCATGACTTGGTCACGTTAACTTTGCCAAGAAGACATTCTTTGGCCGTAGTGGGCTGCATGCGTTGCAGTGCGTGTTGGTGAAGGTAGGGAGTCGCCTTGGACATTCGACGTAAGCTGTTTATGGTCCGATGCACATCATAAAATTGAAAGTTGCATTGGTGCTTTAAAAATGGTATTATTTTAACGAAAATCTATTCACGCTTCATGCTGTCTATGCTTGGGCGGCTCGGTGGTTTAGTGGTAACGGCGTAGGCCTTCTACGAGGCCCGACGTGGTTAAAATCTCATGCGGACCGTCCCTACGCAGCAAGAAGAAGTGGTCTATGGTCATTGAAGTTGGTGAAGAAATGAAATCAAAATGTCTCTTGAATAATTATGAGCATGCAGTGCTACCATTACTCAAAACCTCTGAACAGGCCTGAAAATGATTCCAATGCACTAGTGTGTACGCTCCACGGATGAATCCGACAGAAAATGGAAATAAGATCTCATAAAAAAAAACCCAAAACCCATCCAATAGTGCACTAAAACCTGGTGGTGGTGAAGATACGTATTTGTTGCTGCCAAGTGTGTTGTTTGGTTCACAATTTCCATAAACGTGTACACCGGTTCTTCTGTAGAATACTTCTAAATGAATGAAGCAACCGCTTCCTTGTACGTATAAGCCGTCTTCCGTACAACACCGACGTTGAGATGTACCTTACCACACAATTATGGTGTTCTCCTGGATGATTAATAATAACAGCACAGCCGGGCGATGAATGCGAATGACTATCTAGCAGCCTTCTCAATGCGCCATCATGTCGTGGTCAGCATCGTGCAGTGATTGTAATGTACCGGGAACAGAACATTAGAAGTCAGGAATGACTCACATAACCGCAACATTTCTTCGAATCAGTACATTCTGTGGAAACTTTTCAAGCAGACTCATTGAATGCCTTTCCAGCGGCCCGGTACGATGCAGTATTTAAGGCTCTGTTTTCGATTGGTGTTAGGCACGTGTGCAAATACATGTTTGCATCAGCAAAGTGACACCGGATTGTTTGTCGACGTTAGCCTACAATTTGGCAACAACTCAACAAACGCCCCAAAACTGAACGGGTGAAAAGTAGCTTGGTTTTTGTATTTCACACATTCTCTCTCTCTTTTTCGCTCTCTATTTGTTGGAGGCACACGTGCTAGTGCCTTTATTTTTGTTGCTGCTGGAAGAAGTGGCAGGCGCTTAAAATAAGATTAAGGGCATCGTTTGGCATCGTTTATCTTATCGACCGTCGGTCGGCGAGGACACAAGCAGGGAACCTCGCAAGAGGATGGGTAAAGACTAGCTTGTGGTCATTTTAGTCACCGTCGGCAATCAAACTAACGTGATCAATTTTGTTGGGTGAAAATTCTGGGAAAAGGAATGGTACAATAATTGAGAAAATTAAGACCAGCCAACGATTGTTGATGATAGTAGGGGACGTTTTTCAGTGATAGGGGACGTTTTTCATATTTTGCGCATTATAAATTATGCTCCGTTAATTTGGTTTTTTTTTTCATTTGATTGAGTAAATGGCTTAATGTTTAGTATGCTTCTGCCCACAAACTCGTACAAAAGATATCATTATTCAACGAAATGCATCGTACCCATGAAAGGTTACTTGGGGTGCGTTAAACCTTTTGAAAAGCCACACAATTGTGTTTCTCCGGCACGAAACACAGGCTGCTTTTAGAGCAGGTATGAAAAAGCCAAGACGGAAAAGTCACGCTGACGAGATTGCCAAGAAATTCCGTAAACACAATAGCACCTCTGTTTCATTTGTTTTGGCTGCAAACAGGTGCATGCAGAGAACGAGCCTAAATACAAGACCAGGCGCTCCATGTTCTGTGCCGTGATACTAAGAATCTGTTTGTCAAGAGACAGAGGACGACTCCTGTTTCGCATTCGTCCTATGTGCATTGCCTTTCAATGGCTGGGAATGGCTGGTCTCATTGTGGTGAGGAAGGCGTTTTCTTGTTTTCACCCGTTATGCTGAGAAAGGATTGGAAAATAATAGAAAATATGAGCTCCAGTCACCTTTTCCATTCCCTTGACCCGACCTCAAAAACCGCAGGACGAATGATGAACTCCTGTGGCTCGGGTAAACGAGTGGCTAAACGGAGCTGACCTCTTCTTTGTCCTGCCATATCTCCTCCTACTATTCCGGGTGATTCGTTGGTTTTTTGGGGAGGGGGGGGGAGGTTGAAAAATCTGATCGTACTGATTGAATTTCGAGCTTGTTATAATCTCGTTAACCTGCCAAAGTAAAATAACACGAAGAGTTTACTTTACTGCCGCCACCAGTGTGCAGTGCGGTCGCCGTATCCGGCCCCGGAAGGAAACCCAATGAAAGTTGAAGCCTTTCGGTTTAGTTGCTGAAACCTCGGGGCGCGACAGCTCACCTCGCCAACCTCCTTTATCTCTCTCCTTCCCCTATCACCCTGCCCATGCGCTGTATGATGTCGCCTAGAAGGAGCGAAGTAGTGCGGCAAAAAACAACACACAGAAAAAAGAACACAAGAGGGAACACTGGTTAGGTGGCGAAATCTGTCAGAAGAAAACTTTTTCAATTTCCTTCGTGGGGTGTGGGGTAAAGTTTCGAATGGTTCTGTCCGACCGCACCACAGAGCATGAGTGCACTTCCTGGTTCTGGTGGCTTTCTGGTTTGGTTGGTTCACCCCGGCACACTCTGCTTGACAGCAAAGACAAGTAGAACTCATCAGCAAAACGTTGCTGCATGATGATGGCGGATAGAAGGAACCACCAAAGCGTTTGAGGTTTGAGGCGATGGAGGTGAGAGTTGCAGTGGATTACACCAGTGGACTCGACCCGCAGGAGGTGCGACCGATGCTCATGTCTTTTTCTTGCAGAGGGAAAAAGGGGTTATCGGAAAAATTGCACAACGGCTCTAGACCCTTATTGTCGTTGGCTCTGCTCTACATTCGTTGCTTGCGGCGACACAGACTTTAATGAGAATGTAAATAGAAAACCATGTTTCTGGTGCATACGAACAACCTCCAAGCGAAAGAGAGAGAGAGAGAGATAGAGAAAGAGAGAGACCATCTTCACTAGTAAATAGCACGTATTGGAATCATGGGCCATGAGTGGAAGGATGAGTAAATCTAACTGCAGCATGGTTTAGCAGCAGCATCCAGCATATGAGGTTAGGCAAATGAGTACAGCTTTCAGGCCGTTCGTTTTCGGCCCTGGTAGCTCCTCGCCCGCTAGCTATTCGCAGCCATGATGGATCCGACTGTGGTGACGATCCTGGTAGCCTGATCTGGTTTCCAGGGTGCTCGGTTCTCTTGGTATGTAGTCAATGCACATTCTTCCGTGTATGCACAGCATGTACCGAGAAATATTGAATAGCAGGTAACGGCTTGCATTATGAGACGAGATGACAACGACGAACGCAGCAAGAATTTCAAATTAAAAGCCTGCAAGGACTCAGATTCGGCAGGACTCGGCAAAAGGGGAATCTGCATAATAATTTTTGTTTGCATTAGCAAGATACTCTCCTTTATCTGCTGAACGAACAAAGCAAAATATGAATAATCAAACCCAGTATCAATGCAGCAGTAGACGCATAATTAATGAACATTGTTTGTGTTTTGCAAAGAATGTGCATTATCAAACACACTGTTAGCAGCTGCATCAGCTAATCGTAAATCTAATCAAAACATGCAAATTCTCCACCTTCCTCCCATCATTTTGCTTTGTTTTCATGTGAACATGTCAACACATCGATCGATCAATTTAGCGTAGAATATTTTTTTCCACTCCTCATGCAACATAGCGGCACAGTTTGTTGGAAAGTATTTACATTGACGCTCATCTTTATGCACACTGGACGGGCTGTCCTTTTGCTGGTGAGGTATGTATGCACGGTAGAGCGATTGTCAATCAGCAGTAGCTTGGTGGCACGTGTTGATAACCGTTGGTGACTTTGAAGGGGATGAAAAATCGAACCCTATGATTGTTGGGAAAATTATGACTCCATAACAGTGGATGTAATAAAATTTCAATTGACGCCGACCCCGAATGCGCATTTGCCAGGGGTAATGATGCGTATCCGACCACCCCGAAAGGAAACGGTGTGAGTATCAGCGACATATGAAATACATTTCCGATCAACACTGGACGCGGTTATTAATGCATTTGATGATGTCGTTAATGAATTTCGCAGCTGACCATTGAAAACGATCGATGGCTGGCATACCTACATACATGTTTTTTTGTTTAAAAAAAAAGAACTTCATCCTGCATTCTGAACGCTCATGTGTCACTTCATCATCGCGACACTTGTTTGTGGTAAACAACGTGTTTGGGGTGAGTGTAGCGGGAAATACAGTCTTTATTAATATTACCATTGCCAGACAGTTTCGTGCTTCCGGGAATGGTGATTATTGACCTGTTATGTGACAGGAAATGTATAAAGGACGTGCTGCGGTAGACCTGTTTTTATATTTTGCCCATCCATTTGTAAAACCATGAAATCGAGTATTTTATTGAAATCTTTATCATCTGATGCTCATAAAATAATTCCCTTTCTTCTTATTTGGCGCAACATCCGGTCCAGGATCTTTGCGATCCTAGCATAGGGATCTTTGTCTGTTCAAGATTTGAATCTATTTTGGTCATATTACTAGATCATGCCCATGACGCTTACACTGCATAACATATTTAATTTATTATTGAATTGAAAATCAAACTCGTGCAATGAAGGTGTCGATTTCATTCCATAACTTTAGTTTCCAATTATTGAGATAAACACGTAGGAATTGTTTTTGTATCAATTAGAACTAGTACACCCGTAATGGCGCTTCGGAGAAAGTATCACCATGCCAATAATTCCTAGCGTGCTGGAAGCCGTCTCAGTAGAATAACGCTTCCAGGAAATGAAACATAATGACTTTACCCCGTCTTTCACGTCTTCATCATTGTCCTGCTGATTTGCTTCATCTTCATCAACTTTGTCGTTTGTGCTTGAATGTGTGTTTTTTTTTTTGGTTGAGTCATTGTTGCAGTGAAAAACATTTCTAGAAATTCCTTGCAACCGAGCTTGTGCGCTACCATTTAATTTTATCATATTTGCTTCTTCCATTTCTTCCGTCTTCACTTTCTCGCTGTACGAGGGTCCGACGGAGTCACAGGAGTAGCAGGGCCTTTAGGTGCCTTGCGTTCCCTACAAATTGCGCGAAGCTTGCGCGAGAAAAGGCAAATAATGAAAATTCTTGTACAACTTTGGAGTCCGCTGTCTGCGCCAGTTCCAACGTCATCCTGCCGATGGTGTGCTTGAGCGGCGAGTGGCGTAACTTATTGTGATTGCCGTGGTGCTAACTCCTTCATCAGCTTACGCACATGGCGGAAGGTAGCGTTGATGGCGGAAACACTGGAGAATTCGTGGTCCTTCTTCACCTTTCGTACGTAAAGCAAAAGCGCGGGGAATCCTGTGCCACAGTGAAGGATTCTGCTTTGCGAACAAATTTCCTCGTACAGCTGTGGGTCCTATTCATTCATTCCGCGGAAGGCGGGCGATAGGAGGGATTGTTTTTTTCCTCTGGGTTGGCATGAACTCACGGCAGTGCTCATGGTAACATGCTATCTTCGCAAATGTCTTCTCTGCCTGTCACAAGAAGAGCAGTCTTAGGTAATGTACCAAAGTTTTACCATGGAAGGAACTATGAAATATTATGTGCCAAATTGATAAAGTTATGCGACCGAAACGCGAGCGCACGCGGTATGTGGTGTACGGTGGCACTCACTTTTATGTTCTCACCCGGATCAATGCCATCAGTGTGTAGAGGAACGAGGGCTTTGCGTTTGTAGGAGCCACTGGTGGAATCTTCAGAAACACACGTGGCTTGTTGCCGTGCCGACAGATGACCGAATTCTTGGCGGCTTTTGACATCGACGATTCAATTCTGGGCGTGAAGGGCTTCCTGATTTCGTTGTCGTTTTTGTTTGCCTACGGAGTGTTTTGCTTCGCCCTCCTTCTTTCCCTTTTCCCTGCCAGGACACTAACGACAGCTGTAGTGCTTTGGGGAAAACGTAAAAAGCACTGTCTGACGCCTTGGGTTTTACTTTAGCAAGCGGCTTTTTCCAGCAAATCGAACGGTTGCATTGATTGCGCCCGATGGCCGGGGATTTCGCTCGCATTTCCCACCGGAAGTGGAGCAAATATTGGCGAGCTGCTAGATATAGTTCAGTTGGCACGAAATGTTCATTTTAGTTTCATCTTGTTCGCTTTTTTTTTGTCGTTGCCATTTGGTATATGTGTGTTGCTGTAGGTTCGGGACACAGCTGGGCGGGCCTTTTGCCCACCCAGGTCTGCAACTGTGTTGGGTGGAAGATATTGGGAACTATGCAATGGTGTCGCTAGTTTCCCGTTTCGATGAATCCTTGCCGTGACTGTCGAGCGCCAATATCGCGCTGCCCTTAGAGGCGCCTTCGCTGGCACGCTCGTTTGACGCCAACGAGGTTAACACTGTCACAGGAACGAAGCAGTGCTGGTGACTGGTGTTGCTACTGTTGCTGCCGTTGCTGCTACAGCCCTGTTTGAAGTCATCAACGAACGAACGTCGTTTCGGGATTGAAGTGTCCATTACATTCCATTTCCTGCCAAATGGCACCGTTTTCCAACGGCTTTGAACACAGGCGGAAAGACTGGCCCGAATACTGGCCGGTTTGGGTGGAATGTGATAACGTGTTTTTTTCGCTCCCTCTCGTGCCGTCGATCAATAAACCGCCCAGGATGCAAAAACGATGTTACTTTTTATAAAGCTTTAATGGTTCTGTCATTCTTGGTGCATGCTCGAAACAAGCAAAAGAGCACTTTATTTTTATTGCATAAAATTTAAATAATGAATTGACGCGCGTAATAAACGTCTCTTGTGAGATGAACGAAGTGACTTAGTTTTCCTTCTTTCAAAGAGTTGTCCAAGGAGGTTGTGTTTGCTTTAAAAAGTAAGATTCGGAAAACAAATGGCATGAGTAAGCTAGAAATAATCGTGGCTATATATAACAAAGTGTTCTCATTTTACTGGTTCCATCCTGCCTTCGCACTCCTGGTTGGAAACTTTTACTCTAGCAAGTCCTGTTCCTAGTTGTGTCGGCTTCGAGGAATTTTCGCAAAAGTTTCCATTGAGACATTCGTGCCTTAGTTTAACGAACATCTTGACGATGGCGATGGCACTGACGGTGCTGATGATGATGAAGTGAAGATGCTCCCTGAAATGCAATTCCATGGTGGATGATGCTTCTTGTCTACTGGACAGCTGGCTTCATACCTTCCGAAATGGGCCAGATTGTTTTGCTTACTTTTTCCTGCACACACCAACACACGTATTGGAACAAGCTTCGATGAGAAGTAAGTTGTATTGCGAGAAAAGGATAAAGTTGTACAATCCCATCGTTTGCCAGCAATGAGAGTGGTAGAGTTTGAGAAATCACTTAAAACTTTCTGTTGAATTTCGGCGATTCTTTCTAAGCTTTTTACGACTATCCGGCAATGAAGGATGCATTTATAAAACAAGGTATGTGTTTGTGTTTTTTCCGTTTTAATACGGACAAGAATCGACATTGCTGTTTGCACAAATTACTTTCGCTTCATTTGTGGACAAAGTGAGTTTCGCAACATGATATAAAGTTTGAATTGAGTTCCACCGTAGGTAAAATGGCCGCCTTTTCGTGTTTACCATTAGGGTAAACGATGGATATCCCCACCCCCGCCCCACCCCCTGGGAATCAGGCAGTTATTCAAAATCTTGTAGCTTTGAATTGTTCATAAATGCACAGTAATTTTAGATGGACGATATTTTGTGAACAGTTTTGAAACGGCGAACGAACGAAGCTTGTGGTCCTTGGTTGAGACGGATGGATGAAATACTGTATATGTAAAAGCTGTATTTACCATACTGTTGCCATCATCGATTGGGATATTGGGAAAGATGATATTGATGATGGAATTTACATCTCGATAAGGGATCCTTGCCTTTCTGTCCACATTTTGAAGCATAGAAAGAACCCGTCTGTGTCTGTCAGGGACTGTCGAAGCAATTTTTCCCGGCTTGTGGAGCTGGGTGGAAAATGTTGTACAAGGAATAACGGCAGCGCACCACATTCCGTATACAAGCGAACAAAACCAGCTGAACCAAAACGTGATAGCAGTATACTTAGTTCCAGCGCACAGATAGGAGTAATAAATTGAATAAAATTGGTATTAGATTCTTCAGTGCGTTCAGTGCGTAGAACAAATCGGGGAAAGTAATGAGATTACTATTCACTGCTATATTTGGTTGATGGTCCCGTGTTTATTCCACTTCGTGTTGGCTGTGTTTCTTGTGAGTTTTAAATCACCTTCCCACCTTGTGGGTTGACTAACACTGCGCAAAGGTGGATAAAAATGTGATGGAAAATTAATGGCACTCTAGACGGATATGATGGATATGGTCCGGCTTACATCACACACACACACACACACACACACACACACACACACACACACACAAACATACATTCACACGTCGAGTCACGAGAAATGCTTTCGGATGACAATATTAACTTAAATTAAATTATGACGAAGGCAGAATTCGCAGCTGGGATTGAAATAATCGCAAAGGAAGGATGGCTGCGTTTCTTCGTTTCCGGTTTCGACAAGGAGGATTGCGAAAGTCATCCCTACCGTGACACGACTCGACACCGGTGTACGCTCGGTTGAAGTCATTCGGTTTCCCGGGCGACGTCGTTCGGGCACATTTTCTTGGGTGCTCGGTACATTTTCTGATGTCATATCGTTCTCCTCGTTGGCCATAATTCAAAGAACCGGCCCATCTTTGGCTGAAGGGTGTGATTGCTGCATGACGAGCGGTCGAAAAGTCGGAATGACATCGGCAAAATATGTCGCTCCGGTCTGTAATATATGGTGATAAGAGCTGCCGAACGTAGTCAGGTATTGCTTTAAGGAAATTTCAAGCAAACAGAACATGGCAAATCACACAGTCATGCTGAACGTACGCAAACGGGAGGAAATAAGAAAGGTAGCTAGTTTTCGGAAGAGAAACTCGACCGACAGACCTCGGAAGAAGCAGTCTTCACAAATTTCAATTAGGTCCATCAATCAAGAAGATAGGTCGCCTTGTGGGTAATGTTGAGACAATTTTTTTTCCATTAAAAGGTCTTATCCAAAGCTCTACACTAAGCTCATCGCACGGTTAGTTGCCAGATTCAACGTTCAGATTAGTTAATAGGCTAAACTGAACGATATGATATGATATGAAAAAAGTGATTTAGCAGCTAAGAAGCGAGCAGTACTTCCGGATTTTGATAGCTTTTTTGTTGAGGCCAGCTTGAACAGCTTGAATCACAATCGTCCGCATGGTCTCGAATGAAATTGATTACATATTTTTTTAAAATAAACTTTCTTGGGGCAGGAGTTGGCTTCCCGTAACTAGGGCTGATGTTTCTTCAAGAGCTTTTTTGCAATTTCCCCTCCATTCTCGTTTGAACACCGCAATTCTCAACCATGTACGCTTTTTGCAACCAGTTTTCATACTCTCTCGTCCTCACTTTTTACTAGATAAGGAAATGGAATTGAATTTTATTACGGCTGTATCGACGCAAAATTGCAATCAACCCAGCTAGTGAACCGAAGGAACTAGAAGAGCGTGGGAAGAGGAGCATGGCGCAAGGTCGTGCCGAAAGGCGACACAATCTTTCGGGTGGTTCTGGACGAGACGGCAGATTTAATGGCGACACACCAGAGTCGGAGATATCTTGGTGATAAAATTAAGATCACCTCGATTACGAATCCGAACAGGAACCGAGAAATATCCGTTTCCGTTCCGTGCAGTTGCTTCCTTCGCCCGGGACGGCGAAGATGATACTGGCCCCATTTGACGTCCATCGGCTTGCGGATGAAACCGGTACAGTTCTGGGGTGAAATGCTCATGGTCATTGCACGGATAAGTCGTTGCGACAGTGGTGCGCTCAGTCGTGGTGTGATGATGGTGTTGGTTAGCCACCAAATAAACCAACTCACATTTTTCCACTCCGATTTCCTTCCACCTTGTTTCCGGCGAAAGCGTTCCTTTTGGGCTGCAATCACATCTCCAAGGAGGGAGGGAACGTTTGTTCGTTCTGTTGCGTTGAAGGTACTGCTCGTTCTCTTGGCGTTGGTTATCCAATGTGCACGATAATCCTTAAGATAATCTCGGTTGGAAGTTTAGCATTAGAACAGGAGGGGTATCGAGCAGGACAACGGAGGCGACAGTGCAGAGAATACTCATTTGCTCGTGGTACTTTGGACACTGGCGCAATGATTGCTGCATTCTTGCTGGAAAATTGAATCTTTCCCTGACCCGTGTCACCTTTTGTGGGTACAAAAGATGGTCAATTTACTGATTGGATTTATGTTTGCGTGTTGTAGATTTGTGGGGAAATCCACAGTTCTATCAATTGCACTCCATTCCAGCGAGCACTAAACGAAGGATTGAGTTGATTTTATTTCCAACCAAAAATTAATTGGGGATTTTAATGAGTTCTTATCCAGTATCGAATCATATTGAATTTACTTCGAAATGTTTGCCTCCTTTCGGCGGTATCGATTGATTTAAAAACCGGTAAACTTCGCCGTAATTACTTCCAAAACATATCAATGAAATACCGAGGAAACCGAAAGCCAACTCTTCCATGTAGTGAAGGTAATACAGCACCAAAGGTTGTGCTTCCAGCAGACAGGATAGGCAGTGGTAACGAGGTGGTTCACATTTTTGTCGACACCTTCACAGCATAGCTTAAATATCTTCCCTCGCCAAACATGGGCTGTGACAACATGAAGCAGGTTGATTCAAAGCATTGCCCGCACTTTTGCCATTGAGCCTGCTGTGCTTTTTCGGCATCTTGATCAAATTGCCGATCTAAATTGCGCAGCGTAAAAGTTGAGTTTGATTTTATGGATGACTGAAAACGGTGGCCGATCCCTATTACCACCAGTTGCTTGTGGGGCCGTAAAATTCGTATGATAACGCAGTGAGTGGTGTGTTTGAACGGGAAGTAAGGGTGGAAGGCAGGACAAATATGCTAAGGGCTATTTTCGGTAAGGTTCGATCGCGTTAGCGTATCATCACTTTGTGGGAAAGAAAATATGCCTACTATGCTGTGTGGAGGGTTGTACGTGCTGGGTGTTATGTCTTGGGCAATGAATTTTTGGGGGACCGTGAATTGGACTCACGACAATGCTGCCTGTTGTTGCTGTTCTGCTATATGCTTTCGTGCTCTGTCAATGGTAGAAGTTAGAAGTCTACTTTACTACTGCTTCATTCACATAGCTTTTCTGATGGCGGAAACATAGACCATGAAGGGAACAGAAGCAACATAGAGAAAAGTTCTTATCTGCTGGAAAAAGTATGCGAAATAAGCTGCCCAAATTATTGGAAAAGTTTATTTTATCGACTTTTTCTTATCGAGCGTGTATGAGAGAGAGAGAGAGAGAGAGAGAGAGAGAGAGAGAGAGAGAGAGAGAGAGA
>KB703615.1:0-21704 GCA_000349165.1 Anopheles christyi | reverse complement strand
TTCTACAGTCTGCTGCACGCATGGATGAATGGAGCGGCGGAGTTGTTGCGGTTCGCTGATCGGATGTTCTACCGGGACTGGTGGAATGAGTCCACGTTCGCCGGGTATATCCGATCCTGGAATGTGGTGGTGCACGATTGGCTGTACACTTACGTGTACAAGGATTGTGTCGAGCACGTGTTCCGCAACTGTCGACCATTGGCAACGGTGGCTGTGTTCACAGTGTCGTCCGTGTTCCATGAGTTTATGTTGGCGTGTTCGCTCCGGTTTTTCTATCCGGTATTGCTTGTGCAGTTCGGGTTTCTGGGCTTGATGTTGATGTTTGTGACGAAGCGATTGGGCAAGAATGTGGGCAATGTGCTGCTTTGGTTGATGTTTTCGATTGGCAATGGATTGCTCCTGAGTCTGTACTTCATGGAATACTACGCTCGAAGAAATTGTCCTGGCATTGGTGATTCGATCGTAGACTATATGGTGCCAGTATCGTGGACCTGCAATGGTATCTCACATAATCCGAACTGGACCATCACAGCGCCATGGAGTCTACCATGATGGAGATTCGGGTGATGAAGAAAATACTGTATGTTTAGTAGATGTATCGTAAAGTTCTTATACGGAAACATATGAATGTGTTGTCATGTGTATGAAAAGTAATAATAAACAAGTCTAAAATACGTAGGTATAAAAAAATAAGGATTTTTTAATTCTTCAGTTAAAATTTAAAAATAGAACTGCCTGACCAATGTGCTGACAGCAGGGCGGCGCCTAATTGTATGCAATGCTGGAATGATAGGCATCAAGCGCTGTGAAACACAAAAAGAGCCGCGGCCGCTTGCTTATGGCGTAGAATGTATGTATGGCGGCTACAACAGAATGTAAACAATAAAACTGTCAAGCCAGATGATTTAGGATTGTGTCGGGAAAAAAATAAGTTCGTTTTGTTTGGATAAATTTTGCAAGAGTTATAAATTCGTGTGTCTCGTGAAAAGTTAGCTTAAGTCGTAATGAAAATGTTAGTGAATGAAGTATTATGTAAAATGAAGTAGTGTAAATAGTTGAATTTGATTTTCGTGCATTTGGCCAGGTCGTTGTGAAGATTGTTTAGTTATCTGAATTTATGCCGTGCACGTTTCACCGGAGTAAAATATCATCATTCATTTGACCGCGAATCGATTCAGTCACTTGAAAAGTTCGCGTCACCGTTTGCCGGCTTGTTTTCACAGCGGCATTACCCGTTTGTTATTCCGGCTTATTAACAACGCTCGCGGATGTTGTTACTGTGCGCGACTTGGCTGGCGGTTGTAGCGGTGTAAAGTATGCTGCTAGGGCACGAGGAAAGTTTCAGTCATTCGTTTACGTTCGGTCGACTCGCGCGGTGCTGTGGTCACACGTAGTTTCAGGCACTTTTTTCGCCTGAACATCCACTTTGGCGCGAGGAAAATCGTTGTTGTGTTTTCAGAGGAGACTGGAACTAATGTTGCTGTGATTATTTAGTTTGATTTGTATTTGCACTATTTGTTCGACAATGAAAATAACAGAAAGGTAATTAACAAATAAAGATTTGCGATGTTTAAAAAAACAACTTGTGGAAGAAAGTTTGTAGCTTGAGACTGATATCTCGTTGACCCTTGAGCGTTTTTATAAACCTTCCCTTTACCTTCTACAATCTAATCCAACGTAGATAAATTGCATTAGGTCATGTAGGTCCATCGTAACCAGTTCCTATTGCATGGCGCACAAATTAAACACACCATGACACAGCTGTTTTACACCACTTCAAAACTACTTTTTCTCATGGCCCTTTCCTCCCTCTTGTCGTTTACGACTTATACCGGCCAAGGTTGGCAATTGATATCTTATCAGCGCATTTGGTTAATTGAACAGAAAAAACGGACCGAAAATCAATTTCATTCAATCCAAGAGCACCGTTATCGACTTTGCATGTTTGTAAAACTGTATACTAAATCTCTTTCCATCCCTTGATAGCTATTCGCCTGAGGATCGGTGGGTGGATGATTCCGCCTGCCTAGAGACGGAGCTATGTCTACCGGACGAAATGGTGCGTACCGGCACCCAACTGGAGTCAAGTGAAACCGGTCCCGGACTGGTCGAACAGAAAGTGAAAGAAACGGAAGATGAAAAGGAAGCGCTAAGATTCGTCGAGCAAAAGCAGCAACTCAACGATCCATACTACAACAATACAGGAAGTCAAAAGAAGCAAACACTGGGCGAAGTTGTATCCGTCTCCACGACGAAAGGCGTATTTCATCAGGTGTGTAAAATAAAATGATTGACTTAGATTAAAGTAAGCCGTGCAGGATTTTAGCACAGTAAATCAAAAGCAGCAAATGCGAGGCAAAACTAATCGCAACATCAATAGTTGTTCGCACGGTTTGTTGAATATTTACTTTAAACCGGAACAGGTTCCTTCCGAACTGCACGGAAGCATTTTAGGTAAATATCGTCGAGTTGCATGACCGTATCGTAATGCAAATAATTGCCCACGGATCTTCCTTGCCGAGACAGAGCAATAACTTTTTGTTGATGTACGCCCCCGGGGGCGTAAAGATAACGCCAATGCTTGCTTACTTGGAATCTGTAAACAGACTTTCTCGATTAGTGTCATAGTGCGCACATTAGCTTATCATTTGCATTGATTATGCTATTGCATGCGCTTTTTGCGCTGTTCAAATTGAGGTTACATAGAATCGTTACAATGTAAGCTTGTTTGAATTCGGAAGTAGTAGTCATAACAGGGCAGCAATATCTGGTGATTACAATCGCATTTGTGTAATGCATCCGTCAGCTGTTCGTTATCGTTGCAACATCAACCATACACCCTTAAACGCTGGGCCATTGATAATAATTGCACGTGAACTTCTACACGACCTTAAGCATTTCACTTAATGTCTTCTAATGCAAATGCGTATGCCACAATCACATCGTCATGCATTTTGGATGATGCTGCTAGAGGGGGAACTGATGGCAGGCAATCAACCCGATTGGCCCGCATTGGTTCGTTGGTCGAGCTGTTTTTTTTTGCTTCCCAGGCAATGTTTAATTGTCACAATCGAGTTCCAGAATCGATGCGCGCATCAAACGATAGAACTAATTGATTGTTTTCGATTAAAGGGTATCATGATGCTGCAGTGATGTGTGCATGTTTTTTCTTCGAACAACATACAACCAACTTTGAGGTGATGCTCTAGGTTTTTGGTAATGTTCGAGTTATTTTTGTGTAATGATCTATTCAAAATTAGAACCAAGGCAAAGATAGGTCATGAGGTTGAAAATAGATTCCTGAAATTATGAATTGTTGACCTTCTAATGATTGTATTATTGTTTTTTTTTACAGTTACTTCTTACGTCGGCGGTACTGGTGCTAGCTGCCGCCTGTGGCATGCCAATCGGGTATTCAGCCGTGTTACTGCCCCAACTGTACGATGTCAACGAAACCCTTACGATCGACATTGAGATGGGCTCGTGGATCGGTATGTGTTTGACGTTTACTCTAATTTTCAGATGAATCTGTCTATTATTCCCGTTTTTTCGCTACAGCAAGCGTCCATAGCTTGGCAACTCCGATTGGATCGTTTGCCTCCGGTCCAATCATGGACCGCTGGGGTCGTCGTCCAGCACTGCTGTTAGCAATTGTACCGCTGTTCAGCGGTTGGGTGTTTCTTGCCACAGCTTCCTCCCACTTTCTTCTACTGCTCGGACGTGTTGTTGCAGGAATCTCTGTAGGATTAATAGCCGCACCGGCGCAGGTATGTTAAAAGTCCTTCAAATTTCCTTCAAAGTTTCAAAATATTTATGCTGACGTTCTTTTTTTAATTTTCAGATTCTGCTGGCAGAAATAGCCGAACCACGGTTGCGTGGCCTCCTCATGGGTGCTCCATTTGTGTCGTATTCGCTCGGTATTCTGCTCGTGTACGCTCTCGGCGGTCAGTTCCATTGGCGGGAGGTTGCCTGGGGTGGTACCGTACTTCCACTGCTATCCTTTATTGCCCTGTTTTTTGCCCCAGAGTCGCCCGTATGGCTTGCACGCAACGATCAACTAGAACGTGCCTCGAAAGCACTAACCTGGCTCCGTGGTTGCCCTATCCAGGCTAAACAAGAGCTGAACAAACTAACGGAACGGTTTGAAGAGGAGCAGCAACAAAACAACGGCCGTCCACAAAACTTTTGGCGCTCACTCAGTGAAATGGCCATCATTAAACCACTCATCATCATTAACGCGTTCCACGTGCTGCAAATTCTGTCCGGTACTTATCTCGTTGTGTTCTACGCCGTGGACATAATATCGGATTTGGGAGGAAGCGACATTAACTCCATCCAGGCTGCCGTACTTACAGCGATCGTGCGTCTTGCCTTTACCTTCCTGTACTGCTTCCTTCTACTGATGATGCCACGCCGCTTGATGGTTACATTGAGCGGTCTCGGATCCGGTTTGAGCTGTGTGGCAATTGCTGCGTTCATGTACATTCGCACCGGTGAACCTAAAACCGAGCTGGATACATACATTGCGGCAGTATTGATACTGATCTATATTGGAGCTAACACCGGGTTCATGACCATGCCCGGTATAATGATTGGTGAACTGTTGCCAGCGAAAATCCGCGGCCAGATAGCAGGCTATCTCTTTACCATCTTCAATCTGCTGCTGTTTGGCGTTGCGAAAGGATTCCCGTACGCTAAGGCGGCTCTAAAGACGCAAGGTCTGTTCCTAATGTTCGGAATTGCATCGTTCGGCGCTTCTCTGCTCTTGTACCTTCTGCTGCCGGAAACGAAGGGACGCACGCTACACGATATTGAAGACTACTTCCAGCAACGCAATTGGTTCTGGATGAATCGGAAACGTATTCCGGAAGAGCGGCAACCCGATGGCGAAGAAGGAAAGCCGCTGTCGAACGAGTAAACGTGTGTCAAAATACGGACAACGACGTATGGGGAAGAGAAAATCATTTGTATGTGATATTTTACCGTACCTTGTAAGGGCCATTCTACATTAAGTCGGGAGTGAAAAATCCACACCAACAAACTGTGGATGTCTTAGTTCGATTTGTAATACATTCCATATTCGCTCAATCCATTGAGTATCCAGTGTGAGTAGAAAAAGGGTATTTAAATAGAAAATGCTATACTAGCAATTACCTTAATTAAAAAATGTGCTTTTGAATCATTTGAATTGGAAAACATGCCCTCTATTTAGAACCGGGCGACATTTAGAATCGGCTTCTACTGTTCGTACCCTTCACCGTTGGCATCACTCGGCACTGGAACGGACGCCAGGGACGCACCTGTGGTACCATTGCTGGCTCACAGTTGGGAAAGTACGCCGAGAACGTTTGGCGGAATCTGTCAGGTCCGGAGTGGTACGGTACCATGCTGGTCCACCAAATGCGACCCTCTTGTATTTGGACGTTTTTAAACTTTCTATAAAACTTGTACATCAAACTACCGGCCTGGAAAGGAATGGCAGTGGTCAAGCGTTACTAAAATTATGAAAACGGTTAAATGGAGATTATAACCTACCGTAGATTCAAGCTTGGTTTTATAGTTCCAGTTAACCTGAAGTTTCAATCCAGTATCCTTTCGTGATGGCCAGCGCATGGCAGTTGCACGAGGTATGAGATAATCCCAAAAGTGTTTGCTCTCAAGTAATGCTGCTTTTCTTTCCTTTGCCTCTATTGGTACACCGTATCTCTCCCGAATCCAAGCCTTCAAGACCGGAAGCTGATCAACGCAAGGAAAGGTAGCAAGCAAGTACATCGGATTTTCGGCTAGTCGGCGAAGAGCGCGCTGTTTGGAGAAATATTTTGTGAATGTTTCGTAAACAGGATGGCATTTAAATCATTCGTTACCTTTAAAAGATCCTGCAACTCGTAGACACCGATCGTTTCAATGCCATTTAGCTCCAGTGGATCTGTCGTCACCGATGGCGATTCAGGGACATCATTCTTTACCATTTGTTCCCGCCAATTTTTCAACTCTTCATCCCACGTCATCTTAGCAAACTTTTCAATCGCCTGATTAATGTCCGTATCTCTAATGGTACCGGATTGCTTCACACCGAGCGCACGCTGTACGGCAGACTTTATAGGACACGTGGATTTCACGTGTTTATCGTCATAATATATTTTATCATGGTCAAACTCGTACGGCACCGGTTTGTCACAGAACCTAAAGTAGCGTTTGTTCACACTGGCCATTGACTCTGGCACAAGGGTGTCCGAACATTCCGATTCTGCACAGTTGCATTTCTGTCCTTTCAAGAGGTTCTTCTGCATATCGAACCGTTCCCAACACTCCGCACAATCAGTAGTCGGTTCTAAAATTGCCATCGTTACTGCCTCATCTGCGAGTCGTTTAAGCAAACTCTCCACCTGGCGTTTGGCGTCATCTTGTTGCTCCTCATCCGCCCATTGTACACATTGGACACGCACTGCTTGCATCAGCACTTCCCGGGCGGAAGTATTTCGTTGTAGAATTTCCAGCACCTTTGCACCCTGCTCATCCAACTGATGGTGTTTAGGGCAAAGCATCTGGCAACATTCGACCCGTGCTACCATATTACGAATGTGGTCATTCAAGAGACCCATCACAACCGCACCGGCACTATTAAGCGAACAATTGCTACTAGAGCATATGTACTGGGAATCATCGGCAGAGACGAAGTACTCGTTGGAGTACAGATTGCGCCGAGATCCTCCGCACCGGGTAAACCAGCGAGACTCTTCATTGCGTATAATGTATTCCGGATCACGATACTTTTCATATCGTCCAAGAAATTCGTCCCGATGGGGTTGCACTTGGACCGGGACGGTGAAACCAGTAACTATCACCTTTTGCCGGTGTAAGTAGGGAGATTTGAATCTGGGGAAAGGAGACTTTCGTTGGGATGATTTCGCACGGCTCATGGCAACTGAGGACGGTCCGGTAGGTTTTTTCGGTGGTAACACTTTCTCTAAACCTCGCAACGTGGTCATCATATCCAGGTGAGCAATCGCCGACAAAAGCAGCCGTTCGTTGATGGAATAATCTTTCGCCCGAGGTTTGTTATCTTTTCCCGGACTGCGTATATAATGGAGCTCGAGAAGTAGCCAGATAAAAGATAAATCATTTCCATTGCAGAGAATAAGCGAAGTGCGTAGGACTCGTTTGGGGCAAATAGGATAAACGCCTAGATTCCGTAGAAGAGCTTCCGTTCGATGGAACGTACGCTCATCCGTATCGTCTGAGATGGCATCCAGAAATTGATCACAGATGATGCATTGCTCGTCAGTGAGTTCTTGAAACCAGAGAGGTGTGCTACGCTTTCGGAGCATTTTACACATTTTTGCCTCTGAGAAACAAAAAATGCACATTAGTTTAAATGAAGGAAAATATCTTTTCGTCCTACCTTTCTCTTTCAAAATTAAATTCAATCCCTCCATGTAGTTGTGGTAGGCTTTAACGGCTGCCTTATATCTTCGATCAAATGCATCATCAGAATTTGACGATGATCTTTTTTTTGGATCGCTACAAAATCAGGAAGACAGCACTTTGTTATCCTATGATTCTGGAACTCCTATGGAGCGCTTACCTGAATTACAACAGATTTTCTTTGTTTGTGAATGATTTCGTCCGACATTGTTGAAATGTTTCAATACAAATTTAGGATCAAGCTTTGATACCAAACGACGATACAATGGTGACCGACTCCAAACGATTTCCAATGCATCCTTTGACCACTTCACCATCGCTGTGGGTGTTCTATGTCCAAAGATACAATTAATTTCATGTAAAAAATACAACGAAGGTCGATTCCACCTTGTTAAGGCGTATAAAATAGGTTTATCACCTGTGCGTATAGGTTGACACTGTGTGCAAATATGTGCCAAGTACGAGATGTTTAATGGCTCTGATTTATAAATTTGCAGGGAATTTTATCAACCTTTACGTTATAAAAGTAATTGATCATTTGGCAATCATTGTTGCATTCGTATTATTATTTTTTGAGTTACTACAGTTTGATCGATAATCGACGAAACACGCGCCGTGAAAGCTATGAACAGACATTTATAATTGATAGCTGTCAACCCTCGAACTTGCTCGAATATAAACGCGTACCTTTCAAATCGTGACGACGGCAGCCATTTATTTACCTCGATCGTCGCTAGAAGTCCGAAAATTTCTGCATTTTCTTCTGTTCCGTGTGCAAAAATCCGTGTTCCACGACTTGCAACCGGTGCAGGATATCCAATACGATTGAAGATAGCTGGAGATAGTGGAGAACGTATGCGACTAATCGGATAAAAGGGTCTTCAACAGTGAGCAGTTCGACGTGCTGTGGAGCGTGTAGACGAGACGAGCAGAAGAGGGAGAAGGAGTGCTACCTGGCATGAAGTTTCTTAAATGTAGTCGTCGACACGGTGTGTACGCGTTTGTTGCCGTCATGTGAAAAGGAGTCTCACGTAAAAAAGGGCTGTAAGATAAGATTTGTTGAATGAAATCTTCTGCGTAAGTGATTGCTAGGTGCTCCTGTATTAGCATCTGAAGCAAGTTGCTGTGTCTGCTGACTGCTTAAGTCGATTCGAAACCATACGTGTGTGCCTCGCGACTAAGCGTGTGTGTGTATGTGTGTGCTCGAGTGTGTGCGTCTCGAAAAGGTTGCGAAGAAGAAATTAAAGGGAAAGTTTTGTAATCGAACCATTTTCCCGTCGTGATGAACGAAAAGCAATAGCTTTAGATGCCACCAGATTGCACTGCCACCGTACGACGGCCTGGAAGGCAAGCGGACGAGTAGAGAAAATGTGTCCGGCTGTCGCGAACTTTGGTCATGGTGATGATGATGATGGGTTGCACGGGATGATGACTGGCGAGTGCATAAGTTCCAGTGTTAGAGACTACAAAAGTGGGACTGCCTAGCTGCAGCACAGTGAGCAGACCAGTTCCGGTGGGTGCCGGAATAAGAGTAGTGGGGTTCGACAAGGGGAGCAGGAAGAGGGATAGTGTGTCGCGTACAAATAAACACACACATACATGATGTCATCTTCCGGTGCTACGGCGATCAGTGGTGGAAGTCTTCCGGCCCTACTGATGGCGAATGGTGGTAGCGGTGGTAGTGGTGGTCCCGGTGGTGTTGGTGTTGGAAAGGGCATCGGTAAGCCTGACATCAAACCACCCGTAGGGCCGACCGTTGGTGGGACGGGAACCACCGGGAAAGTGCTGCTCGGTGGCGATAAACATGAAACGTGGCAAATGGAGCTGCTCATGGAGCGGCTACGGTCAAAGGCCAAATCGGCTCAGTACAAATCCTTCCCGGAGATGTCCAAATCCGTGCGGATGTCACTCCTGGTAAGTTTGAATTGCCCAAACATCCTATGAGACGAACGATTGTAAAGCGATTTGTTTTCATTCGCAGGAAAAACGATACGCGTTAGATGCGGTGGAAAAGTCTAATCTACAGAAAACGCTCGACAGTATGCAGTATTGCATTAAGGTGACCACCCGACAGGGTCTGGTTGAACGGCTTGACTGTCTGACCAGACAGTTAGGGTAGGTTAACGGTAACAGAACCGGTAACCATAAAAGTTTTGCTGACGAATTGTTTTACTTTTTTTAGCCTCAAGCTAAGCGAAGACACCTCCGGGCTGTTCATTTCATCTGACATGTTTTACCTCGAGATCATTCTCGACCCAGCCGGTGGTACGGTGCAGGACGTGAAGGTGCACCACGAGTGCAAGATGAAGCAGCAGAGCTGCAGTGAGCTAGTAGCCTGTCTTCAACGGGGTGACTTTGCCGATTTTACCACCCAGCTTGAGGGTCTGGCCTCCATATATCAGCTGAACGCGGAGAAAAAGATCAAGGTGAATGCGTTTGTAGCGTTGCAAGCGCTCGAAACTGATCTGCATACGTTATACACTCTGTCGCTGCAACACTTCTCGGATGTGCATTCGCAGCTGCTTAAAGCTCCGCTCGGGGTGGTGCAGAAGCGACGCGGAGGCCACCCGATGCGGCTAACCTACTTTGTAACACCGTACGAACTGCTCGACCTGGGGACGCGCACGATGCATGCACTGTCAGCCGAATTGATCGCAAAGGAGCGCATCGGATGTAGCGTTGCGGTGGTTCTGGAAGCGTCCAGTGCAAACAAGCTGCAGATACAGCCGCTGCTGGTAGTGAATGGGAGTGGGAGTGCGGCGTTCGTCGGACAACCTGTGTATACGCCGATCGAAAAGCACAATTCTACCTCTTTGCCAGCCACGTTCGTGCTGCGGCTTAGCAAACCGATGCCAATTAATAGTGCAATGATGCGAGCGATCAAGGGCATTGTTGGTGGGAGTGGAGCGGGCGAACAACAGCAGGCTGGAGAAGGATCGTCCGGTGGTTTACCGGGATCTCTGCTCGGGCTGATCGCACATCATGCTTCGGGAGGAAGTGTTGCGGATCTGACGAAGGGTTTGCTAGTGTCGTTACCCGATCAGTACCATTGCTACTATCTGACCGACAATCCATCACTCCGTGGGGTGATGGTGAGCAGCATAGCATTCACAGAACCACAGCATGTGCCGAAGATCTTAACCTACCTCCGACAGCAGGCTGTTTTCAATCAGCTACTGTCAAGTTGTATCCGAACGAATACACCCGCTGCGAATGGCGGAAGACCCAGTGCTCTTCAGATGCTCCTGGATGGTGGGGTGCATACGATAGAGAGTGGATCAACCGGTGGGCTGCTTGTGTTCGAAGTGAGCGCTCTTTCCTGCCAGAACATAACCGTTTCGCTAATACATCCGTACGAGGAATCGCTGGCAACGGTAGAGTTTGATCTGCAGAACATTGCCAATATTGCCGTACGAATCTACTGCAGCGAGGGAGAGACCAGCGATGATCACACTTTGGAACGTATATCGGGTGTGTTGCAGCGCTGTATGTCGATTCCCGTTACACTGCGCGCGTTAATGAAGCTCTGGGAGGAGGAACACGAGCAGAAATTTAAACCGAATTTACTCGGAAGCTCTACAGTGTCCTCTTCTGGTGCAGGCGGAGGGCCTGGTGGCGGTGGAACTGGAGGTGCTGCTCCTGGTCTTAACAATGGTGGTGATGGTACGGGTCCCGGCAGTGCTTTAACCGGTTCCGGTGAGGATGGAACAATGAACGGGTTCAACCTATCGTCGTTGGGTGGCCCGGGAACGACGGTCGATGGGGCAGGAGTCGGTGGAGGTGGTGGCAGTGCGGCTACAAACGGAACATCCGCACAGCAAACCGGGCAACGCGGATTATTGAACGGAGAGGGCAACGGTCTCACGGTGAGCGGCGGCAACCTTGGTCTAGACTTTTGTGATATGCTGACCGAACGGAATGGGAATGGAATGGGTATGGTCGGCCTCGGGGCCGGTGGAAGGACAACGGGCGGATTGGGTGTCCGGGAGCCACCGGAACAGTTGGCGGGAGGTGCAGCAAAGAAACGACGCATGGAGGATTTTTGTAAGAGCCCAAAGAGTGATAGCAACCTTAGCGTTGGTGGTGGTGGCGGCAGTGACAATGTTGGTGTGGAGAAGGCCAACGTCACAGCAGGTATAGACGGGGCCACCATCACCACGGTCACCAGCCAGGATGTAGGTGCAGCAATAGCAACATCCGGCGGAACAGCAGGAAACAGCGAGCAGCGAATGCAAATCGGCGGTGCAACGGAGGAGGACACCGGCGGCTTGCCACTGTTCGGAGAGACGGCCCCAGCGAGCGGGGCCGATGCCAAGGGCAGCTCTTTGGGTGGAACAACTACAAACATGATGATTTCTGCTAAGAATGAACCTCCGAGCGTCCTCCCATGTGACGATGACACCGGCCTCGCAGGTGTCAAAATGCCGCTCCAATCTTCTTCGTCCTCCTCCCTATCTTCTTTGTCTTCGTCGGGGTTTTCCGTAGCCGCTGCCCCATCCGGTGAATCAGCATTGGACCGTCCGTGCCCCGGCACGCTTCTGCTAGAGAGTCTAGACTTTTCTGCACTGGAGACGGATACGGCTAAACGAACCACTATCGGCCAACCATCCAAGAGACGTCGAAGTTCTAGCAGCTCTAGTTCCAGTTCTAGTAGCAGTTCAAGCAGCAGCTCGAGCAGTTCGAGCACATCCGGTGCGTCAGATGATCTGGAAGAAAGTGTGGATCTGGTTGAAGCCGAAATGAATAGCTTTTTTGCCGAGGGAAACAATACTCAACCAGTGGCGACAACAGCGAAGGGATCGTTTGGTTCTCCTTCGGGGAAGCCTGCCCTAGGTACAGTGTCACCAATTTGCGGCAAGGTCGTATCACCATCCGGCGCTGCTGGAGGGCTAGAGAAACCCCTTTCAACAATCAACAGTGCTGGATTGGAAATAATCCCGCTCACAACGACCGCCGCAACCATTAGTGCGAGTGGATTTCCCTCAACAGCCGCTATCAGCACACCACTACCGGTCGCTCAAAGTAATGCTACCAGCGGCACGTCCTCGACATCCACTTCGTCGTCAACGACAAAAAAATCTTCATCCTCTTCTAGCAGCGGACATCGCAAGGGAACAGACTCGTCGGATCGATCCAGCTTGAGCAAATCAGAGAAGAAGAAAAAACGCAAGGCAGATGATTCGGGCCACCATGCGATGGGTCCACCTAACAAGCTACCGTTCAAGTCAGGTGAATCATCGCCACATCGTAGTGGAATCGGGGGTTCATCGTTATCAACGAGCAAGTCGAGCCCGAAACACTCTAGCCCGGTACATCACAGCAGTCCCAAACATACTGGCAGCGGAGCGTTGGGGTTTCACAGTCCCAAGCATGGTTCGTCGGTGTCGCCGAAGCATCCCCTGCACTCTGGAGGTAGCTCGACCGGTGGCGGTAAGCCCAGTATGTCTGCATTGAAATCGGCTGCGGCCAGTGGTAGTTCTCCTGGGACGAAATCCTCCGATTTGAGTGGTGGTGGAGCGAGTGGTACAAGCATCTCGACCACGAGCAGTTCATCCAAGGAACGTGATAAAGACCGTTCGGAGAAGAAGGCGCTTCAGTTCTCTACCACTAACACCTCTACTGGCTCATCGTTAACATCAAACAGTGCTTCTGGCTCGAGTTCCAGCTCCAGTTCGGGTGGGAGATCCAAGAATTCAAGCTTGAAACTGAAACAACTCGATCTAGCTGCCGGATCGTCGATGACCATTTCGATGGCGGGGATTGGAGATGCTGGGTCTAGCTCGCCCGTAGCACCGATGATCGATCTTACCGGTTCCATCCCGGGGTCTTCATTAGGTGCGTTAGGACTTCCCGGTCCGGGTATGACCACGGCAAGCTCCATGCTGCAAGTACTGCAAGCGGCAAAAAACCGTAAACCCCCATCATCCGCTAGTAACAGTGGATTGGGTGGATCGTTGAGTGCTGTGATCGATAAGCTGAAGTCGGCACAATCGGCAGACGATGAAGCGGTGCTGGTACTACCTGAAATGACCATCACCCAACAGACGACCAGCACACCGATTGCAGCTGGGAGCGGTGGCATTGCTGTTGGTGTAAACATTGGTGGCTTTGGTGCACTGAAAGATCCTTCAAAGTCGGGGAACAGTGTACTGTCTACCGGTGGTTCCGGTGCTTTGAGCAATTGTGTTTCCTCCACGGGTGGGATTGGTGCTGGTAAGTAGCGATTGTTTGATGATTGATTACCTGTTTGATCCTAAAATCCGACCATTTCAGCCATAACCCAATCCAGTTCCATGACGAGTGCCCCTTCCTTGACGGCTGCTTTGACAAGCGGGAAAGCGTCCGAGTATATGGTGAAGCCCAGCTCGGATGGTATTAAGTTGACGATCCAGAACAAGAAGGGCTCGAACAAGAGCTCCTCCAACAGCGGCGGAGGGTCCAAGTCGAGCAACAAGTCCGGGTTAAAGTCGGGCGTATCCAGTGGTCCCGTTTCGTCCAAGCAGCAGCAATCGAACCATACTACCTCCTTCAGTGGAGCCTTCCCATCGTCTACAAAGAGTCCACACTACACCAGCTCCACGTCAGGATCGTCCAAGATGCCGTTTCAAAAATCGAACTCATTCGGTTCACTCGGTGGAGGGGGTACGGGTTTGAAGGCCTCCAAGGTAAGCTCGCCGAAGTCAACCTCCAATCCAGCCAGCTCATCCTCCTCAGCCTACTCGTCGAAAGAGAAGGGCGGTGCTACGTCCGGTCGTTCGAAATCATCGTCCGCTTCATCGCTTACCGGCGCGATGGTAACCGGTGTGGCTGGTGCGGCAACCGGGACGGGATCGTCCGCACTGGTCAATCCGATATCGATCATGAAGATGCTAGGCTACCCGACCGGTTCGATGGGCAATATGGAGGGCTTTGCAAAGTCGCTTGACACAAAGTTTCAAATACCGAAGCTTTCAGCACGATCTAACAATAGTTCCGCCGGTAGTGCTGCTACCGGACAAAACGACAGTAACGAGGCCGGAACGAAGGGTGTTAAGGATGCCGGTGCGAGGAAACAGAAACAACAGCCTCCGGGTGTGTCTTCAGCACAATCGGTAGGATCGTCTTCGATAAGGCAGTTCTCGTCATCTCCATCCGGTGAAGCAAGTGCTCGGCTGTTGTCCGATCTGCTTGGGGCTGCAGCAAAGAGTGGTAACAAAATGGCCCCCGGAACGAGTGGAACATCGGTGGATGGAGCTGGTGGAGCCGGATTGCATCCACTGCTGCCTAACATTGTACAGAAAATGTTTGGTAGTGATGGGGCTTTACAGACAAAATCGAACAGTTCCGATGGCAGTATGTTTCCCACGGCCGGGCGTGCCTCTCCCGGGATGCTGTCTGGGAGCGCGAGTAGAGATGGATTTCGTTCGGGGGGTTCTGGGTCTGCTCCGGGAACGCCAACTACGACGGGTTCGATGGTACTGCCACCGTTTCCATCTCCCGTATCCGGTGGCGCCTCGAATGATGGTGATGTGGGATCAGGTGGAGGTACGCTTATGCGTCCTCCATCACGTCCCAGCAGTACAATATCGAACCATTCCCATTCGTCCCAAGATGGAATCGGTGGAGGAGCAAACAATAGCGGTGACGCAGCAGGTACACCCAGCGTAACTTCAATGGCTTTGATGATTAATGCAATGAGTGCAGTTGCCGGTGGCCAATCACCTGCGTCCGGATCGCTGCCATTGGATAGTACTAGTACACAGCAGCTCATAGCGGCACTGGCCGCCAAGAGTGGAGCCACTGCAGGTGGAGTTCTTCCGCCTCCCAATAATCTACTTAACAACCACCACCACCACCATAGCAACCATTTAAACAATCACATCGTCGGTGGCGCGGCTGCCCTGAACAACCTTCCTTCGCCGGCATCCGTCTCAGTGCACCTAGTAAAATCGCCTGCTCCTTCACCGCTTCCCTTTGCCTCTCCGCACTCCAATGCTTCTTCCACGCTCGGCGCTACCGGTGCCGGTGGGCTCGATGATGATCTGATGGATGAGGCTCTGATCGGTATCGGCAGCAAATGACACTCAGGATGAGACCACGGCATGACGTGGATTGTACTAAGCTATCGAGGGGCCGTATAAGCGTAAACAAGAGACCATAGACATAAACATACTGCCACACGAGGACGGGGAAAGGAGAGCTAGACGTTTGCGCCTTATTAATTGCTTGAATGCGCCAACGCAAGGATAGTTTAGCAGAAGTGTGCAGTACATGCAGTTCAGCGATATTGTTTGTACTGGTAGCGAATCAAACACAGCTACAAGATTCGCGCCAATTTTGTAAGGGAAAAAAATAGCTGACGATCATGACACAAGAGCACACTTAAGTTGCATAGATTAAACGAGCGTACTTGGATAGGACAATGAGCGGACAAAAAAAAAACGAACGGTTTCTTTCATCGAGGAGTCTCCATCCTGATGGAATCGAACAAGGACACACTCACACTCTTATTAGCGTAACATAACAGCAGCAACGGCGGAACATGTTAAGATTCAGCTTGGTTGAGGTTATCCGCCGGCAAGCTGCTTGCTGCTGTACTGTTACACTCATTGATAGAGAAGCTCCTGACAGTAGGTGGTCGACCTGAGGACTGTAAATGTACATTAAAGAAATCTACCAGCACCGCCTGCACAGGATGGCATCAGGATGATATTTATAAGCAAACAGATAGAGATAATTCGTAAGACGCTAGCAACGGAAACCGCATAACGAACCGCTGGCGAGAATGTAGGAAAAAGTTAATCCAGGTAAACTATACATACTAATAGCAGCATTAAACACAGAAAGGAGTGGTAATAAAGGAAAAGCGCCAGCTATTGAAAAATATGCACACGACCCCGGTGCAAACTTGAACCCGAAATGCACTGTTAATATTAACATTAACAAACGAAGAAAGAAATTAGCTCTGCATGTTACATTTTCATTTTGTATAATGTAAATGAAAAAAAAATTGGCCAATTTTATGTTAGAGCTGCAAACACATTAATTAGCAATTTGTTTATTCAGTAAATTGTATGAAGCTATGCTTTTTTTCTGTTGTAAGTTTTCCGTTTTTTCACCTTCATTTGTTTATTTTGCTTTGTTCATACTTTACATCATTATGTTCAAACTTATTTAAGTAACGTTTTATCCATCCGTACTCCATCGTATCACTCCATCGATAGGTTTCATAATAGGTAGAGTTTTATACTTTGTTTTAAATTACAATTAGTGAACAAGTGTTTGTTTGTGTGACAAATGCGGTAAAACACGTAAAATGCATCGCACATCCCTTCTGGCCATTCTGTTGACGAAGTTGTCTGCATGTAATTCCTAACTCTACTGCTCATCACTCTCTGTTTTTTTTCTTTGCCACTCTTTCTTGCACACATTAAGTAGTGCAGTGATGACTAGTAATGGTTGACAATGCATCTTATGCTGTGCTGTAGAAACTAAAGAAAAGTACCTCGGTGTGCTGCTTAGCAGGGATGGTGGTGCAAGGGCTTCACATTGCTGTCGGTATCGTTTTCAACGGTAGGCGGGCCTACGAAAATTCGTTGCCTTTGCCAGCTTTACTGGGAGTACTCGTTGATGACGGCCATATCCTCCGACAGATCGTGCTTGAGATTGTTGCTCGGGCTGAGCTCGTTCACCTCCGGGAAGTATCGCTTGTTGAAGGCGAACCGTCCAAATCGATCGATCTCATCAAAGTTGCGCTTGCCGATCGTAGCCATGTCATCCCCATTCAGACGATAGTTGAAGCCAGAAATTCCTTGAGGTGCAAAAAGCAATAGCAGTACAATTACGTTTAAAGACATTTTGCATTCAGCGCTGATTGTGTAAGCTTACCATTGAAACGATCAATTTCGTCAAAGTTGCGCTTGCTGAATCGTCCATTGTAACCGTGGTCAGCCGATCCGGTGTACGATGGTTCGTAGTCGAGATTGCGCTTGCCGTTGAACCGGGCGAACCGATCGATCTCGTCAAAGTTACGCTTGTCGTACATCGGGGCCAATCCACGGGAATAGTAGTTGTACAGCAACGTCCGTCTGTCCGAGTTGTTAAGCGATCGTTTCGTTTTGAAGCCCGCGTTTGCTACTGCAGTTCCCGATGCACCGGACGGTCGCTGACCTGGGGTGGCGCTGAGTTGCTGCAGCTTTTCCTCACCGACCTGCTTCAGCTGGCCTATGCTCGGGAGGGTGGTTTTTTTTTGTGTGAGTTAAAAGATTAATTAGAGCAGCGCAAAACAAGGCAATGGTGAAAAAAAAGAAACATGCAATGAAGCGAAAGGCCTGTTCCTTTTGTTTCGGATGGTAGCGGTGGTGCGTTTTGCTAAATGTTTTATTATTTGGGGTTTATTATTGTTTAAAAGCTTATTTGATTTTATTTTTTCTTCTTTGTAGATGCTTAGCTTTGGCACTTGAACGCAAAAGTAGCACCGTTGACGCTGCTTTACGGCTGCTCACTGTTAGAAGAAGAGGCTTCTTAAGAGATGCCTTGAGACTTCGGATGTTACATCGCGGCTGGCGTGATCGTTAGAAAAGTAGGTTAGTTCAATAACCTGTCTATGTTATATTGGCTCTTAGGAGACTTTTGCATTCAGGGCTTTATTGTACATTTGTTTGATTGTTGGTTTTGTTTTTTCGTGTGTGTGTGTCTTACGCTTAGTTCTTTTGCCATTTTGTTGCCCCATTTCCGTTAGTGTTCCGTGCTCAATGTTGAATGAAGCCTACAATTATGCTCAACAAACGCTAAAATACAAGGAGGGAGGGGGGAATGGTGGGCACCGTGAAATGATACATTTAGACGGAAAACATCGGGTCCACTTTTCACCGGGAGCACCAACTAGCACATAGGTAAATAATGTTGTGTGTATAATTTAACAATCGTTCCGCTCTGCTCAAGGTATCAAGGTTCGTAGGTTGATTATGATCGTTTACTTTTTTGTTCTTCCAGAATGGGTGTCTCTGTGTGTTAACATTGCGATCCTCCCTAACTTAACTGGTAACTTAAGCTGGTCCATTTTCCATAAATCCATAAACGTTGCATTCGTGTCTTCGTTGTGCGATAACCAAATTCGCGAATCTTTAGTCAAACAAAGGTCTCAGCTGTCTTCTGCTCAGTTCCGGGGGTACGCATGTTTCCTGTCGGCTTATTTTTTAAGCAAATTTCCACCACCGATCGAATCGAGCGAGGCTCGCTTCAGCAGATTACCGCCACCGATCGAATCGAGCGAGCGTTGGTTCCGTCCGAACGGACTTCCGACACCGTTGCGTGGTACGGACGAGAATGATCCATCATAAATTCCGGCCGAGTTGAGCAGGATTCGATTGTAGAATAGGTACTCTGAGGTTCGTTTTTGTTCAGGTGCCAACGATGCGGATTGAAAGGGTTTTAGAAATTGTTGAAGCATTAGTATGGATTCCGTTTGCACTAAGTTCGCTACCGCTAAACTTACAATACGAAATAGCTGATGGACAAGTCACATTTTGTTGGGACAATGGACAATGACAGGACCAACACGTGTGTAGGTAGGCGCTTAGCAGCGCCCTCTAGACACATTTAAACGATCACAAGGAACTGGTTTCTTCAGGACACGCTCACAAGAAAAACAGAAACACTGGACGGGAAACAGAGAGACAATGCACAAAACAGGTAGACATACATACACAAAACACACACACACGCAGACACACTTCTTCAGAACGATACGTTGTCGGGTGATTGATTATGGTTGATGTAATTAAACTCGTTACAGACGCTCGATGACAAACAGGATTTTTACGACTATCGGCATCGGTGTTCGGGTTTAGGGTTTTTGGTGATGATTATAATAATAGAATAAAGCTATGCATAATTGAGCATCAGCTGTCGGTGCGGGTGTCACAGCATCATCCTTGTGGGGGGGGGGGGGTGATTTGAGGGCCACAGAAAAACCGTTGCAAAACGCCGACTTGTAAAGGTATCGTAAACCGAACAGCGTCGCACAACGCGCGTTACTACACCAGATGGCGCAAAGCCATGCTATTATTTTCACCTTGAGATGCGTTATAAAACGAAGTTTTTTTTATGTTCATGAGATCGTTAACAATGTTTCGCCCACCATCAGTGAAGTGTGTGGCGCGAGTTTTTGCACGAAACAATGCATCAATTTATGTAGCGATGACGTTTAGCTTCGGGACATTTCATAACTGAATTTATACCCCACGGCAAGTACTCGATTAAACTGTTGCCTTGTTTTCTCAATTACTTTGTCCTTTCTAGCAATGAAACAAGAAACAGCGGAGCTTGCGGGTCATTTAACGGTTTTTTTTTGTTTTTTCTAGATTAACGCTAAAAGAAAACTGATTTCATGGAATATTTAAAAAAACTGGTGTGATACTAAACGAGTTTTAAGACATTCTGTGGAAAACATGCTCGATAGTGTTCCAAGAAATCTCTTTAAATGTTTTCAACATTTTCTAGAGGTATTTGATATTCGTTGCTGCGCTCAGAAAAGCCCAAAGCAAGATGGAAACTATCGTAAAAAATATTCCAAAAACATTAAGTGCCGCAATTTTGAAGGCAATCAGGAAAATTGAAGGTACGTTATTTAAATTCAAGGTTTCTCGTTACAAAACACACGCCATGTGGGAACGGGTTTAGTTCGGTTGCTATTTTTACACGCTTCAACATTATCTTACCAAACTGCTGCCACTGTCCGCCACTGATTTGCCGCAATTGAAATAGTTAGCAAAAGTAGCTTTCTCATTGGAAATGTTGTTTTCTTCCAAGCCAAAAAATTTATGATAAAATTATTGCCATTCGCAACGCCAAAGAATACAATCGTTCTGGTAAAAAAAAAAAAACATTCAAAATGGTTACCATCCTTTTTGAGCAAAAGTTTTTATTTCGTTCAGCTCGTCTTTCGCCTCGAAACGGGACCAATTCTTAACCCAAAACGGGTTGCTCCCTCATCACTTAATAAATAAACTTTGTCTAAAAGAATAGAGAGTTGCAAACTCAAACGCAAACTCTTGCCGTCGGCAAAAGTTATCGTTACCCAACATTTTTTTTCGTCATAATACCACGAAAACTGTACGAGAAGCGTGCTTTTCAAATAATCGCATTCTGACTAGCCGTTGTTGCACTTTACAAACTCTTCGGTTCGAAGCATTATTAAAGGACCTTAGTTTTGTTTGCTACAGTGTAGGGAAAATGTTATAAAAAGTGTCACAGTGCAACAATATATTGGCACGTTGTAGTGAGGGTGATCGGCTGCAAAGTTGAGTTTGATTAGAACATGTGATTGTGGAGGAAGTTTATAGGTCAATTCAACACCAACATTATATTGGATATAAGCTTTACATTATAATGTAATGGTTTTAAGAGTTTTAGAGCAGGTTTGGTTCACACACTGTAAGAAAGTGTCATCTGATAATACGCATCCAGCCACAATCGAGTGCATTCTCTCCATCCATTCTTTTAATTCAACTTTGCGTGCCACAGATAAAGTGAATGACGCTGCAACCGACCGAGATGTCCGCTTGAACCAGCCAGCCAGTTTCGTACGGAAAAGGGTGAGCGTGTGCAAACCTCTTGAATTACCCGACGATATCGCCCTACAGGGCGATGAGTAATGCAAATGGCAGAATATGCGTTCCAGAGCAAACACAAACAACTCCAACAGCAAAGAGTCCTTTCGGGCGAAGTGTTCTGGCTGGTTGCAGCAATCGGAAGAAAACCTTTCTTTTCAAATCACGCAACTAGTTGGCAAACGGGAACACCTACCATTTGCTACAATCGTACAACACACTCACACTCTCACACACACACACACACTCACTTGTGCGGCGCTCTTACATATCGGTTGGTCAGTTCACCATGTGATGTGGTGTCCAGTAGCAACCATGCTGCGTGCTTTGATGATGTTTTCATGTAATTTTAAGTTTGCCACGCTTCCACTATGCAAGAGATGGTGGAGGGAAAATCAGAACCAGCTACTACTACCCTATACCGGTGGGGGTATAGTAGCCATAGGAAATGCCGTCACCGTCGGGTTATGCTGGGTTGGAAAAGGTTAGTGTTTACTGATTTTTCTCGGTCAGCGAAACCGAATATCCCACCCGGAAGCAAAAGCCTTTAATGTGGACATTGAATGGAAAATGGGAAAAAGAAAAGAAACATTGTGGCATAGGCATAGGCTGTCATTAAAAAAAACCAACACACACACACACAAACAAACAGCTTTCCATACTGCTCATTATACATTAGGGGAAACT
>KB703604.1:0-21721 GCA_000349165.1 Anopheles christyi | reverse complement strand
TAATTTGCTCTAGAAACGCCAGCAGTGCAAACACACGTCACCCCATAACACGACACGAAGCACGCTGTTTCACGAACCACATAAACCAAACGATTAGAGGGGCACTCTCGGAAGCATCTTTCCTTGCGGTCCCACGAGAGAGAGAAATGACGTTGTAGCGTGTGTCTCCGCCGCTAATTCGACTGTTGGTCGACGGTGTCCTACCCTACTGCGCGCCCTGTGATTATTGTTTTCTAATGCACCAGCCTAATGAGTACCTTTTTGCTTGAGCGCTCCGTAGTAAAAGGGGGCGCGTTAAAGAGAAAAAAGGGCACCGAATCGATCGTATCTATCCGCGAAAGCCCTAGCCGCCTACCGATTGTAGAAGGGAAGTGTCACCTTGCTCCTGTTGAACCATTGAACAAGCCACACAAAAGGTGCTCCGGTTGTACCGTTTTTGTTTGTCGTTTAATTTCATTTCCCATTCTCCAAAGGTTTTGCAGAGCAGCGATGCGCTTTTAATGCTCTAGCTCGTACAAAACGCATGCAACGCAGTGGGAAAAATTGGTAGAGTTTAGGGTGGTGGTGTAGCAGTTTTACTATCTCTTCGTGCACTGCACTGGAGTTTCGGGTTCGGGTTAACCGTTATCTCGATTTAACTCTCCCACCGACGATTGATTCTGGAGCGTCCCCTCCCTTTGAAGTCGTATTTGTGTGACTGCTCAATTTTACAGCCCCTTCGACCTCTATTCGGGCCAGCCCTTTGAAGAATGCAGCCCTCTTGACGAATTTACAGCAGGCGATGTATTTTTAAAGGCTCTTTTTTATTGCCTTACCCCATGACGCCAGCAGCGAAAAGCTGATGAATCTCCTGCCGCGCGTCGGCTCTTCAAATAACACGCACAACAACAACTACAAGAACAAAAAACCTCGACGAAATGGTCGCGATCGCAATCTAGCTTGCCTGCGTGTAAAGTAGGGACGAGATTTAAGTACCTTGTTAGCTGTCTACTAACTGTCTCGTAGGCTACTGACACCTTGTGTGCGCGCGCACCCCCTGCTGGGATGGATTCACGAGCTGTGTGTGTGTGTGTGTTTTTTTTTACTTTTGGAGATCGCGATCCCATCGTGGTTGGAACTCATTCTTCACATCAGCCAACAGAGTAGATCTGCCTGGAATGCAAGGGAAAATAATTTAATTTAACAATCGCTCGAAAAATGGGAAGCCAAAAACCAACAGAAATGTGCTGCCCTCCTCCTCCTCCTCCCCTACCAGCAGCAGCCGCAGAAGCATCTGGGTCATTTAGGTCAAAGATCATCCGACACGTGGGTAGCGGCCGCTGCGGTGCTGCTGGTAAGGTGTTTAACAAAATAATCTTTTCTCTTGTGTGAACCAGCAGCCAGTGACGAAAGGTGGAAAATTTGACAGGTAAACCAGTGCTTTTACTGCTTACCGAAAAAGGCCAGTAGAGACACAGAGTCCGTCACGGGTGGCAGATCGGTTTTTTTTGTTGGATGGGGCCTTTTTTGGGATCTAAATAAATGTACAGCATGATAATATACCGCCTGCGGTGGATGAAAGTCGGATCGGATAAGCGGTACTAATCGTGCATCTTAATAAGGTTAGTTTGTTTGTGTACGATCAGTACGATCAGTAAAGGAAATATACTTTCACCAGTTCTGGTTATTGGCGTGGGAAAAAATGGAAGGAATTGCAGGAGTACGATTAAGTATGGCTTTTGCATGTGAAGTAGAAATACGCTTGCTTTACGCATGCATTTCAAAGGAGTCTGCGAGCGCCACATATTTTGCCATATTAAATGGTTCTTTTAGAATTTCAACTGATGCAGAGTACGTGTTTACATGGACTTTTTACTGCATCATTGAGATAAACCATAAATAAATTCAGTTTCCTCCCGCTATTGCAAGTGATTACTTAGCTCGGGATTGCTACGTGTAAAATCGTTACATCATTAAGCCAAATACCCAAAACGGGACAACAGGGGACATAAATAACGCTACTACTACTCGTCTGTCTTGTTGTTGTTGTGACTTGGCAGTCATGTGTCTTGGCGAAAGATCTATCCCTATGTTATAGCACAGTTTCGACCCACTTCACCTGTTTTATGCATGTTTGCGAAGCGGTAAAGTCTGATCCGGTGGCCTTTTTTCATATGTTTCGAGACATTTCTTCTTTGTCAAATGACGCCTTCCGCTTGAGACGTCTCCAGAAAACGGTTTCGCTAGTTATTTTCCCCGTTGCGACCAAAACTGTGTTTATTTGAGAAGTTAGCAAGCAGCGGGCCATATGTTTGCCTCATCCATCCATCCTGGCGGGTTTGGTACCGCTTCTCGCTGGACATCTGAAACGTCCTCCCAGCTTCCGGTGAACTTCGCTTCTGCGGGTAAAATCAACCAGCAGCAGCACTGTGCAGCACCATTCGACACAATCGACCATTCGCAGCGCAACCGATTAATGGATGGCAAAGGGTGGGTTTGTTTGGGCTTCTGGAAACGCCTTGCACTGCACCCTTTAACGAATAAAGCGGAGGATGATTGCATCGTCAAAAATGCATCGCACGGGGTAGGAAGCAGTATGACGGTGTGTTTATGTCTACGCTCACGTCACGGAAACTGTGTTGCGCATTGCATTGAATGGAAAATGCCCTGCAGCTATGGGTACGGCGGTGTGCTATACCGTATTTTATCTCCACACCCGTGACTTCTCGCCTACATAGAGAGCGCGAGAGAGAGTAAAAAAAAAAGAGTACAACATCATCGATTATTCAAGATGACTTTAGGGATCGGGCTTGGTTTTGTATTGCTTTTGCGAACGGGACAAATAGGAAAGCTGCTTGAATAAGGTTCATTAAAGCAATCGCAACTCTGAAGCATACACATTCGAATGATGATTTCAGCTCTTTCCCTGAAAAAAAAAAAAAAACACCGCCTCGGTTGGCGGAGATGGCACTCAAGGTGAACGGTCGATAAGCTATCAGATCGTGGCTCGTCTTCTTTCTTTTTTCACCCGCGATTAGAAACCACGATCATCATCCTGCATGGCGTGCGCAAGAAGGAACCATTTGCGACGTATCTGTAATAGCATCGCTGTGTTGACCTTCTGCCGCAACGGAACAATGGCACACAATTAATTGAATAGTAACAATAAGCACAACATATCAGATCCATTCTCTCTTCATTTTTGCGCACACTATCAATGATCTAGTGGAACGAGGGTCAGCAAAGCGACTAAGAATGATCGAATCATCATCGATTGGTGAAACACCTTTAATTCCCTGTAGTGCATTTAGTTTGATCTATCAAAGTGATGTGATGACTTTGTTGCACCGATCGTAGCGCTGTCCATTGCTTTTGCACAGAGAGCGCACTCTTCTGGTGTGAAGGGGAAGGTGTGGACATTTATGCAACAGTTTGCCGTTGTATGGTGCCAAATTAGCTAATCACGAACAAAGCGGATAATGAAATGTTGCACAAATGGTTGTCAGGGAGGTGAGTGTAAGAGAAATAAATTACCCTTCATGTGAAAATGCATTTTGCTCGCGTTTTGTTGTACGTATTTGTTATACTCCAGGATGATGATTATGATGAGTAAGCAGGTTTATGCATTTACTCATTCGTTAATTGACATTGGAAGTTGAGATTCTTCTTGCAGATGAACAAAGAAAATGTGTTTTTTAAAACGGATTGTACTAAGAAAAAAAACACAAAATATTTCCTTTTTTGTGTAAGGAAAATATATATTGCTCTGTTTTGATCGCAAACTCATCAGAATCCGATTTAAAGGGCAATTAAATAAATGTTACCGCTTGATAAAGAATGGTCCATTCCAGAACCATGGTTCCCATTCCTTGTGTATGGCTCGTGCCTCGTGCGAAGATGTCGTGAGTCGCAAATTAAAAAAAAATGAGTGAAAGTGGCATTTTATGATGGTTTGAAGTAGAAGCAGCACATTAGATTTTCTTCAGTTCCGTTTTGTTTGAGACTCGTGATACAATAGTGCTACTAACGAGCTTCCGAGCGTGACTGAATTGTTAACGGTTAGTTCCGAGCTCTCCTACTGTTAATGTCAATCGGAAGCTGATTGTGAAAATTCTTTTAAAAGATTTATTAAGCAAACCAAGGGTGGAGCGAAACAATTGCGCCCCCAAACCCATTGTAGTATTGTGGTATTGCAAGAGTAAAAACCACAACCACCACACCCAAATAAATGAACAAAAATCACGCAAAATGAAAAAATATATTTCTTTTCCAGTTTTTGCTCAACCTTCAATTATCATTTTCCGTACACGACTTGTTTAAGTACAGTTTTGCAATGTGAGTGAGATGAGATAAGATACCTTTGCCATTGAACATAAGCCACACGACAAGGGAGAAATCGATCGTTTGCTAGATCATCACAACAACAGCCGAAGGGAGCTGCTCGTGATCTTCTGGTACAACTGTTGATTGGCAATCGTTAAAACCGTTCACACAAATAGGCTTCGATAGTCGGGCCAGGGCACGACTCGTTCCATTCTTGATTCTCCGGGGCCCAATCTAGAACTTTGTTTGTTTGTTGTTCCAACCTTCAAAGCTAACAGTGTGGCGCAAAAAGCCACCCATCGCTCGAGGTATTGCACGACAAATTGCAACAAAACTTTGCTGTTTGTGTGTCGTCACACTGGAAGTGGCAAGGTTTTCCTCTGTTAACGATGGTGATTGGCGAATCTCAAGCAAAATGTCAGAATAATTAGCCTCGAGGGAGAGGTTCCTGTTGAGTGTGCGCCCGTATATTTAGGATTGTTATATACGTCGCGCTGCAAAGGTACGTCACACCAGTGAAACGTTTCGCAATGCACCAGTCATGTGCAACACTTTAATAAAGTCCTTGAGCTCGGTAGTAAAATCAAAAAGAATCGAGAACTGCAGCTGCATATTCGGTTGTTAGCGAATTCCGTTGCGGGAGATTGTAACCTTCGAAGAGGTTTGTTTGGTTTCAACTGACACGTTCAGCCAGCGGTTTGTGCAACGATTTTTAGCAAAGGGGAAATAACAAATAATAATTACGATGTGCGCAGCATAACGCAGTACCAACCTTCATGCCAACTTTTGAGTGGTTACAGTGTTTTTCTCGATACGCAGGCGTTGAATTGTTTTTTTTTTTTGTGCTCGAAGGTGTGTTTTACTTCAACGTACCGTTAGTATTTGCACCAAACTGCAAACGTCAGCTAAGAAGCAAATTTACATAGCTCAGTATTATTGCGATGCGTCATGCGCATCATTCATGTTGCACGCGTTTCGGTGTGTGCAATACGAGAATGAGGTATGAGTGGTAGTTTAACTTCGCTTGCAGTGTACATAGCGTACACTATTTCTTTTCCTTGAAATTCGCATCTAAATAAAGTGCATCTCTGGTTGGTAGATAAATCACGTCGTCCCGCGGGAGTGCAAGAAAGCGATATAAATTAAGGCAGCGACGATTGCTTAAGATGCACGTACGCCAACGTGTTTCAAAAACGATGACAAATCTTTTCCGCCCGATTGGGTGTCTGAAGCTTGTCCTACGGGCTTTCAAACACTTGAAGATGGGCAATAAATCTATTTTTTAAATTTCCTTGTCTTCTTCCTGCAACAACTAAAAGGGGTGTATTGGCATTGACTTGAAATGGGGTAAGGGGAAAAGTGTCATCTTTAAGCTCTTTTTCAAACGACTATTATTTCCTGAGGCTATAGAAAACCGTGGGGAGTGTGTGTGCGCAGGTAGATTAATGTTCGATGACACTCAATTATGCGGAAAGTATGTTTGTATGCTCTTCTTCGGTCACGTATACCAAAGGAGGAAGCCATGCGCTTATGCTCTCAACCACAAAAGACTGAAGACCAATGAAGATGTCTCGCCGCACGCCAGGCCTTTTGAATGAAGGTGTTAATGGAACTTTCGAACCGTTTTGTCAATGCATTGGTGGTTCGGCTTGGCGACTCCCCATGTGCAAACACGGTGTTGGCCGTTGGGTGCGGCGAGGTGGTAAAATGATTGAAAGCCGTTTAAAAAGGGTTCAAACGGTCCGAGGGCGACCTAATCCTACTGTGTTTTGCCTACGTTGAGTGATGACAGAAAGTGGCAAACATGGATATGCAGGGTTTACCGTGAGTGCTTGTGGAATGTTAAATATTGGATTTTCTTTACTATTAACTAAGATTATAATGTTTTTTAATAATTCACAAGAATTCATCATAATTCATCATTCATTTAATAATTCATAAGTATTGCGACTTTGCACACACACTAGAATGAAAAGAAAGTCACGTTTCGCTAACCCTGTAAAGAGGGATCGGTCGCTGATCAGGATTGTTCGGCCGATCCATTCATCATCGTGCTAATGGGTCGGCATCGTTTTCGCAGCACGTCATCCTTTACTGTACGAAAACACTAAAGATAGGGAATTAGCTTTACAAATTGTAGTTTTACCTCATCGCCTCGGAACAATGCTGCACCACACTTTGTGCGCCACATAATAATTAAGATTTAAAGCGCTTTGCTCACACACAAACATATGTGGTTTTCTTTTTACGGGTGAGAGAGGCTTTACATTGACCCAGCTTTTACGCAACTTACACTCACTCTCCATCATCCTGTTGCGTTCCCATTGCAACGGGTGAAGAATGCAACTACCAAGAGCGCGATGCAACGCAACATTTACGAACGAAAATGTGAAACGACCGACGTGCGTTTCAAAAAAAAAGATCATAAAAATAGATGATTCACACTGCGTGCTCCGAGGTGAGTGCATGCGAAGTTGTGTGTGACAGGATCAAGCATGGGTGTGCTTGCACCGCATGAGGATCTATAAATTGTACGTTTACCAGTAAGTTTACGGTTTGACCTGTGTACCTACCGAACCCCCTGCAGATCATTAGACGACAGGGTGGTGGTTGATGGAATAAATGAAAATACGGCTTGAAGGTTTGGTTTTTATTTTAAAGCATACTCCGATCCTGATAGACATGCCTGATCTTCTGACTTTTCTGAACGGGCCGGTGAATCATGAGGCAAGCAGCACTACCATGTTGGAAAAGGAGTTACGGCGGCAGCGATAAAGAAAAACCGATAGCCCTTGGGCGAAAAATTAGAGACACCGAGGGAAACCAATTATGCAAATGCTTTCCATCGAGATAAGATAAACAAACAACATCATGGCCACTGGATGGTGTGGAGAACTTGTACGGTGCAAAACCCACCACTGACGTCACGTGGAGTTGCGATGCGATAGTGTCTTTCACTTCTTGAAGATTCCATAACTATTTCCTATTCGTACAGTACAGTGAGAGGATTGGTTGTTTCTCCTTACCACTGCAGAGTGATTATTTTACAAAAATCATACCCTCCCTTACATGAGCACCCGATCGTAGCATGAATTACGTATTATTACCCATCCGTGTATCGGTAGATCGACTTCAGTTCGGTTTGGTTCTTCGAGTGAGACCTTCAGACAATTCTCGTCGTCAAATTTCGTGGCGACAACCTTTGAAATGAAAGACAACTTCTTCTATTAAAAAGTAAAACAACGCGGAAGCCAAACAGTTTGTCCGTGAAAATCCAAAAATAATTCGTTCACTTCCAAAAGTGGTGGTGGTGGTGCTAGAAATGAACAAAATAACCGCCGTGTGTTGCTTCGTGTAATGTGTGAGATGAGTTTTCGCGTTTCCTAAACTATACCACCTCGATCGAAGCACTTCTGACTTCTGAAGTGTGGAATGTTTAATATTGCTTGAAAATTTCGGCTTGAGTCAGTTAACACACCTAAAAGTTGGGGAGGGGGGGGGGAGTAGGCTGCTGGTGACGCTCTAAGCGCCTGCTGTGTAGTGCTAATTTATTGGGTGTTTATGCGATGTGTGCCGGCATGGACTGGTTGGACGACCAGTGAAACGTGGTGTGATTTAGTGGCGCAAGTTTTTGCGATCGATCTCCAACTGTGAAGGAGAAAGCCAGTGGGGTGAAAAGTGTAATATTTCGGTTGTGTGTTATTTAAGGTTTTTGTGTGGAGATTTTCGCAACTAAAAACCACCACCACTAATGTCATGCTGACGGTACAGCAGAACAACAGCGGTAGAGCTGCAGTAGTTTGTCGACGCTCCCGACCGTTGCTAGTGGAGCTCGATGTAAGTGTTTTGTTTATTTTTTCAACCATCTGGATCGCGGGGTTTTCGGGCGTATCTTGCCAGAACACGCAGGAATGTGGATGAGCAAAGATTACACACAAAAACATCCCGGCGAGGGTGCAATTTTGGGTGAAATAGTTTTGAAAGAACTTCGCTTGGGTTTTGTGATGCACAGATGAAGAGAGACGTCCATACAACTCTCTCCGGTGGGATTATGTGTATCAGCACACTGATTCGGTCGTAAAAATCGTACCGCGTCCTCGCACATTCCTACCGACAGGTTTAATGCTTCCGTGGGAGATTGTGTGTTTCGTCATTTCAAAATATTTTTTCTTGGTTTAACAAAAAGGCAACATAAAATAATTTCTTGCGGCGTAGATGGGAAGCATAGTACGTTTGCTAAGATCATCATAAGATAAGTGGCTTGAATTGTGAGATAGAAACGAATTCAACCTGACTCATTCAAACGAAAAACTCCAAAGGCAAACAACAAAATGCTTGTTTTTCCGCGTTAAGTAATCGAATCAATTTCGGTTGTTGCTTTTAAGCTGGTCGAGACGACGGTAAAAACTCGCAAAGAGGGGGAAGGACGTCTGAGTTTTCCTACCTTTTGTTTTTCTGCCACTCAAACACTGGTCCCTCGTAAGACAGGCGGAAAGAAATAAATCACACCTGTCAGGAAAGAAACGAAACCAAAAAAAAAAATGCATCTATCGCTTCTTTGCTCGTTAGCGATGAGTCTGAGGTGAGCCAAAAATTTATGTATCTTTGATCATTGCTCCGATCGCTTCATAAGCACAACTTGGGGCAGATTTCGTAAGAGGAAAATGATTGTTTAGCTGTTGGTTTTCTGTCCTCCCTCAAACACCCCACCTCACCCGTTATTATTGAGCTTTGCACCCCCGCCCAAATGCAGGCCTATCGACAAAAGAAAGCAAAATTTTGAAGCTCAAACATGCAAGGTGGAGGAATAAAAAAGCGGGAGAAAAGTTTACCTTTTTTTGCACCGTTTTCTGCAGTGTGTGTGTGTGTGTTGTGCGTGACCGATTTAATGCGAGCAACTTGAAAGCAGTACTAAAATCTCATTAATGTTCGCCAAAATCCAGTGCGAAAGTGTGCGACCTCATCGGACGGTGGACGATGACGGTGCAAAAAGTGTCTCGCAAAACACCCGCATCACCACCACCCCATCTTTAAGGGTGGATCTAATTTCTGGCTGGATCTTAAAGACGGCACCACTCGCTGTGAGCGAAAGCAGCCGGGAAGGGAAAAGGAAAACTAACCCAGTTTTCGCTCGGCCACGCTTTATCCGATGCTAATTTATGACCCCACGGTTTGGTTGGTTTGGGCCTATCTCACACACCTGCCACCAATTGCCTCCCGTTTTGGGTGGTCCCTATATCTTGTTGGTAGTGTAGGCTATAGGTAAAAGAGCAATTCGTAATGTTGCCGCCGGGGAGCACCTTTTCTGGTGTGGTGAAAGAGGTCCAATTAGTGGCGGTTCCCCGGGTTCTCGCAGGGGCGTGCAATTAGTGAATTTATTGATGGGAAATGAGTGAGTGATTGAACCCCGGCCGTGCAACAACAAGGTTACTTTCACTTTGGTCAGCCTGGAGGGAGGATTTTATACGCACAGGATGGTGAAGCGTAGTGCGAGGTGTGACAGTTTGGAACTAGGGCTAGTTGCTTTTTTACGACTACGAGTGCTTCTTTCTAATCATTGTCCTTAATAAGCGCTAATGTGGCAGATGGTTGTAAAATTAGCGATGAATGATATGCCTGGTGGATAATTGTTTACCAGAGAACGCTAGATGTGCGATCGCACAATAAACGTAGCCAATGAATTGGAGCATATGTATAAAAAAACAAAACATAACTCTTACGAAATAATTCCAAGGTTGCGTTCTAAATTCGATTCCAATCGAAAGCGAACCACCCGGAAAAGGAACTACCTCCATCAAACGATCGCTTCTTGAGCCACTTATAAATCGTTTTACCACACTCTCAACTATTGTGTGTCCCCTTTTTTTCTATCGATTTCCACGCCTTTTGTTCTCATATGACATGCCGCTATAGAGTGCCGAAAAATTGCCGAAAATGATAGCCTTTTCGATGGGGCGGTGGCCTCATATTTCCATTAATCGATTGATGACTTTCAACCAAGAGGCCGCACCTAACCAACACAAACTGCCTGGCCGAAAACGGTATGTTTACATCGTTTCGGTTTTTTCCTCCCTTTGTTCATCAAGGCTACACATGTACAGATACACACCAGACGGGAATGTATTCGGATTGGGGCCGAGGTGGGGGGTTTTTTTTTGGTCCGGTGGCAAAACGGAACCTGATTTACATAATTTTACAGTTTACAATACATGAGAAAACAGGGCCGCCCCATTGTGTTTGCATTCAAAAGGGAGTTTGGTGGTGGCCGATCGCCGACATGTTCAATAGTGATGACAGGTAACGATGCTTCTTTTGACGCCTGAACGAACGGCTCATCACATTCGCCGGCTTTCAAACATGATCGATAATAATTTACGATATTGGATCAGATAAGCCTAATGGGAAAACATGGTCCAACAATTTTTGAACACAGGGTGGGGAAACTAAGGCGCAAGCGCCACAATACCATGTCTGGCGAACAAGCCGAACGTACTGCATCTAAGCCACCCGTTTATATCAAACCGGGAAAAGCAATCAGTTGCTGATAGCTTATCAGCTAGAAGGTGTAGAATCGATTTGAGTGTTTGCGCTAATCGCCTTACGGATGATGCGTATGCACTAACACTACCGAATGCTAAAACGTGTGCACACTCTCTTATCCATTGCAGGCAATTTATCGCGAAATCAAATCGAACTCCCGGGCAGTAGCAGCTTGCATTCGTAGCTACGAACGTGACCGAAAGTCTGCCTCGTCCGCATCCGGTAAGGGATCGCTAACGCCGGACGTCGAAGCATCGCTCGGTAGCAGCAACAGCACCAGTGGCCATAATAGTAGTGTAGTACCGTCCGCCGAAGGCAAGGGCAAGGAAAACAGCGGTGGCGGTGGGGTTAAAGGTTTAGAACGGCGCTATCATCTGCTCTACCTGAAAGCCTTTGAGATACAGTGTCTGTTGGAGGGATTGTTGGACAGCAAGACTTCGGTAAGTGTTCATCGCTATTGAAAGCCAAGTTGTGAGCGGTTGTAACACTAATTTTCCAATCTTTTCTCCTTTGCAGAGCTCGGACAATAACGCCAGCTTGTCGGACACGGATGAGGAGCCGGCCAACAAGGTAGCCCGTGTCAGTAGTTCCAGCATTAAATCTCAGGGTTCCAATCACAACGATACATTGAATAATGTAAGTACACACTCAGCGTTGGAGCTTTTTATCGCATGGGACACATTTACTCATCAAGCATTTTCCCTCTTCTTTCGTTTCGTTTTGCTTTCGTAGGAAGAATGGGTTAAGGTAAAGAAGCTGTCCAACGCTGGTTTCGATGCCGATTCTGAAGGCAGCGATAGTGAAATTGTGCCTAATATTATTGCCTACAGTGGAGCAGGCAACGCCTATAATAGTAGCAGCCAGAAGCAGGAAGCTCAGTATCACCCGGGTACGGCCGGTAGTAGCATTAGCAGCAGCGCAGCAGTAGCATCAACATCATCACCGAGCTCGGGTAATCTTATGATGGAAGCAGACATTAACAACCTATCGACGACGACGACACTTTCCGATGCCACGACACTGACGACGACCAGCTCGAAAGCAGCCGAAGCCGCCAACGCAGCGATCATCGTGCTCAAGGAGAACCTTCTCAACAACAACCACAACCACAATACAACGATCGAGAGCGAAAAGTCACTAATCGGTTGCGATCTGGTGGATGGAACTGCTCTGCTTAGCAGCACGCTCGACACGGTAAACAATAATGGCACCACGATCGTGAAGGAACACAGCACAGACCGTCATGTTGGCAATGGATCGTCCCTGCGCAACAACGTAAAAGCATCCTCACCGATCGGTTCGTCCGGCAAGCAAAAGCGCCCGAAAGTGAGCGACTCGTCGAAGTTTAACCGTTCAAATCGAAAGTCGAAAAATTGCGCCACGTTTTACTTCAAGCATCTGGACACGGACTCGGAGCTGAACAAGGATTCGAGCGAACGGACCAAATCGGACGCATCGTCCCCGGGTACGTCCTCACCGTCCGCATCCTCATCGGAAGGCGACGACGAATGGGTGTACAATAACGGCGAGGAGGAGGAAGAGGATGAGCTGCTAGCAGTACGCAAAGCGCGGTCAGAGGAGGAGGAGAAGGAAAACCAACCGGACGGTCCGCCGGTCGTCGATAAGCATCAGCGGGAGGAGCTAGGAACTAGTGCCTTAAATATGACGGCTGGCCGGGAGCCAAAGTCGAAGAAGTGTTTGGACTTTTCGCGGGACGCGTCCCAGAAGGGTGGAGCTTCTACGCCGGGCGGACGCAACGGTGGCCGTTCGTTGATGATGACGTCGATTGGAAGTTTTGGCAAGGGCATGGATAGCGTCAACGGTACCAAGGGATCGAAGGTAGGTGGAAGCAAGAAGGTTCGTTCAACTTGGTTGGGAGTTTAATTAGCATTTTTTGTGCATTATTTGAGGTGGGTGGGACGGGTTTGGAGAAGATATTACGTTCCGTTCCGCGTTGTCTGTTGAATGCTTAACGTTTTGCTGAACGAAAACCGTTGATAGTTCGTTTTTTTTTTGTTAAATGGTTTTTTTTTCGTCGAGTTGAATGTTAATGAGCTTACTGTTACATGTTTTCTCGCTATATTCTATTAGCCTAACTAGTTAAAAAAAAGCATTCTTACTCCTTTTTGTACATTTAAAGTTTCAATCGCTTGCTTCAGTGTTTTGCTGCATCCTGCTCGCACGAACATTGTAATGTATCGATTTATTTTTTCACCAATTGTGCTTACGTGCAGCTGGTCACAAGTGTGTTGTTCTCTTTTAACCCGCCACCACCTCATACATCACTGTGCAAGAAAATTGTGTATCCGTGTGCGTGTTGTAGCTGATTGCAATTATTTTCGTTTTTTTTTTTGTTTGCATCTCCACCAAATGGAGAACAGTCTATCGCGAAACGCGGATGTGTATTGGGGTCCGGATTCAATTCACCCCTCCTGTTGGCAATGTTTCGATAATGAACGTCATTAGTGTGGCAAAATGTGTGTTAGTTTCGCTGAAAATAAACGTGCCGATGAGACGCATGCATATGCGTATATGGTGCTATTGATCGCGCGTGTTCAGTATGCACGGAGAGCTCGGTGGTGTCGCGACAGCTTTGCAAAACCACAGAACAGACCTTACCTCTCCCTTCCCCACTGCCTCAAGCTACCGATAGAATACCCTGTGCGCGCGTGTGTGCTTGTGTATATTTTTTTGTTCGTCTCTTTGTTTTGTTTGGTAAACTTATCTTATCATTCGCGCGATACCGTATGGTGGCATTAGATAGCTCACACACAGAGAGGGCTGTTCGTGTGCAAGTGTTTGTGTGTTCTGTCACCATAAGGGTGGCCAATCCAGTCTCAAAAATTTCGTTTCTAGTCACTGTTGCATACAGTGGTGCTTTTACCTTCCGCGATACGATAAAATCTATATCTACATGCAATCGGTTCGATTGCTCTCTTCCAGTCAGTGAACGTTGCTTACAAGTTGCGGAAAACCATTCAGCCCGCGGAACTCGACGCAGTTTTTCGGTTGAAAAGACGCATTTTACTCACATTTTCCTTTTTTTTACGTTTCGCCTACTGTTATTTTTGCTCCTGCTTCTGCGACAACGGCCAAATATTCTCCTACTCCAAGCCATCGCAGTATGCAACCAGCTCGATCCAAAGGTTAGTGCTGCATGCCGAAACGCTGGTGCGTGACGAAATTTTCGCCAAAAACGCTGCTGCTGCCGCGGCAGCCGCTGCCGGCACCACACCGAAAACGGTGGTGAAAAATCCACACTACTATCACCATCATCATCACCATCATCACAACTACAGTGCGAACAATAGTAGCAGCAACAACAGCAACAGCAGCCATCACCACCAGCAACAGTGCTCGCTGCCCTCGTCGTTGTCGGGCGTTGGTGCTGTTGCATCGCACGAACCACAGTCGTCGCGCCACGGTGCCACCGCACACAGTCAGCATCATCATCACCATCATCATCACGGTCACGGTCGGAAGGCGGAGAAAGCCATGAGCAATCTGAAGATGAATCTAATCGAGGTAAGTGTGCATGACTGACGTCTTTGCGAAGGGAAGGGCGGTGCATGGCGTCATTGGAGGAAGGTAACGTTGTTAGTTCCATTGACTAACGTTGACACCGTCGTCAGCATTTTCATCGGTGCAGTGGAGGGGGCCGTGAAAAAAACCAGCTGATTAAATTGTAAACACTTGTTTTGCTAATGTGGCACTTTCGTTTTTTCTTCTTCATTCTCGCACACAGGAATGGCTGGAAAAGCAACCGCTGGATGCTCCGGTATCGGCTCCGCTTCTGCCAGCCTCAGTACCGACGACCGACTGTGAAGCGTCCGGCGAGTACACGGATTCGGATTCGATCGCACGCGACACGGACAGCTCGGAGGGGTTGGCCAACTCGGTCGCCACCTGTCTGCAGGGCGAACAGACGCAAACGTCCCAGGAGCTGCTGAACGATGGTACATCCTACCCGTCGGAGAACTCGAACGATGACGAGGGCGTCGCAACCGATTCGAAAGGCGGAAGCTCGGCTGCCTTGACGACGACGGCATCGACCGGTGCGACGGGAGTAACGGCGGCCAGTTCGAGCCCTTCGCTTTCGACATCGGCCGTGCATCACGGTAGCGGTATCGGTAGTGGCAGCGTGTCGACGGTAGTGAAGCGTAGACCGCACCGTTCAGCTACCGATCGGCCGTGGTCGGTTTCGTGCATGTCGCAGCTAAACTCATCCAGCGTGGAAATTAATCAGTACGGCGGTACGAGCGAACAGGACAGTGGAAGCGGTGGTGGTGGTGGTGGTGCTGATGGAGGTGGTGATGGTGCTGGGAACAACCCCACCGGCCACAAGCAGAGCGGCACTAGTAGCGGTGGTAATGACAGTAACCGACCGTTGACAGATCATCGCAACTTTTCGATCAGCGAATCGGCACTGAACACGATGGCCCGCTGTGGCGCAGGCAGTGGTTTGTCGATGGTTGGATCCCGCGGCAGCATGAAGCCAACCTCCAGTCAGCAAACCGTCGTGCGCAACTCCGAAAGCAAGGGTTCGCTCAAGAAGCGCAAGCTGCGTCCGCGTCGCAAGGTGAGTTGGTTTTGTGGTGCAACGAAAAACTTTGCTTTGCACGTGCCGAGCAAAGGTTTTTTTTTGTTTTTTTGAAGGTGAATTAATGGCATTTCCAATTGGCGATGCCTGTGGGCCAGGTTGTGTTGCTGTGGACGTTTTTAAATTGGTTTCGGACGAAGGTTGTAGAATATCGCAATGCGGGCGGTTTGGTTTCTTTCCTGCGAGGGAGGTGGAAATAATTTTATTAGAGTGTTAAAGCCACACCAAACTCAGGCAAACTATATTGCACGCGTAAATTGTGTTTTGTGGTTTTGCGGTGAAGGTTGCATCATTTTGGAGTTTTGTTTTTTGCGAAGCGACTCGAATTCGAGATGTTTGTAGTGAATGACGTCAAGATTTATTTATTGTAATGCATTTTCAAGTGTAAGTAATTCAAATTTCAAATCAATTGCAACGAACACAAACATTAAAACGGAATCTCTTTTGGAAAGATGCCATTATTATTGGTGTTATGATATCATCGAATGTGAAAAGCGATGAGACAAAAATGCATATCTTGCTCTTTTGGTTGCAAAATCACCTCTTGGTTTATTTTTGATCAAACACAGATGCAAAACGCTACGCTTGTGAAGGTGAGATAAAATGTAAATATTGTGTCAGTGTGTTTGCTTGGTTTTCTACCTTGTTGTTGCATTTTTGCACCACCGTTGATAAAAATAAAGAAGAAACCGGTGACGAGAATGTTCCATTCCATTAACAATGCGCTGTGAAGTTGTACACGCAGTGCTTGTCCGATAACCGTCACACCGCATGTAGTCAGGTAGTGGTAGAGTGAAATCAGTTTGTGCACCAAATCTCCAAGCAAGATAGTACTACCTATTTGCCCTTGTACTAATACTTTCGTTTATTTTGCTTTCATATTTTTCTCCCCTTTGCAGAATCGTATTGATGAGTCGGGCTCGGATGAATCGCAACCACCGCAACACAGCTCGTCCACGTTGCATTTGCTTCAGCTTCTACAGTACAACGCGCTCGCAGCCGGCAGTGGTCAACCGTTGCGCGAGATACAGCTCTCGGGTACGGGTGGCAGCAATAGCAGTGGAGGAGCGGTTGGCGGTGCCATCAGTACCAGCAGCAGCCGGCGATTGCTAAAGTCGGAATCGTTTTCCGGCCGGTTGCGGTTGTCGGACGATCTGCTTACCCTGTCCTCACTGTCCGGCTCTTCCTCGCGCAAGTCATCCTCGGTGTGGCAGTCGACCCCACGGTCCACGAAACGTTCGCAGGACAGCGAGGAAGAGTTCGGGTGCCCGATGGCGAAGCCCGAGTTCCGTATCGGTTCACTGACCCGCACCCGGTGCGGCAGTCTCAATCTAGGATCATTAGCGGCACTCGCTAATTATAATCTAGATGGTGTGGAAAAGGCGGAAACCGATCTGAACGGTACGGGCACGGGGACGGAGGAGATGAGCAGCTTCTCGGAGCAGGCGTGGGATAACTACCAGGAGAAGTACATGTCCGAACCATACTCGGAGGATCGGGATACGGATGCTGCCCGGCGGCTGCTCGACTTTGGCGATGACTATCGCAACTTTATCGACTCCCAGTCGGACTGTGCGTCGTCGTCCCTGTCGGCGGCAAATATGGATTCGCTGTCGCCGCCGCGCTTCCGGTTAAAGTCGGAATCGGCCAACAAGTCGGATGCGACCACAAACTCGCTGAATCGCCGCAAGCGGTTGGACGAGTACCGGATGGATGACAGATATGGTAAGATTCCGTATTTACTGTGAAGTGTTACAATCGTTCTCACGCTCCGTTTTTCTACCCGATCCGCAGGCAACAACATGAACTCCTGGTCTAGCAAATCGGGCAGCCCACCACAATCGACCAGCAACGTCGGGGGACGAAAGCACGGTGGTTCGCTGTCCTTCCTAGAGGCAACTCCACTGGCCCCGATGGCCGAATCGAGCGTGAGTGGCTTGAACGGATTGAGCGCGGGCACGGCCAGCGGTGGTGTCCGGCGCCGTTCATTACGCTCGGTCGACAAGCACAACACATCGGCCGCGTTCGTTCGCTCGCTGTCGCACGAAACGAGCAGCAGCTCGAACAACGAGTTCGACGAGGACATGGAAGCCGAGGTGAAGAAGCTGCTGATCCAGAGCAAGATCCGGTTTGCCAACACCGAAGCATTGAAGGCCAAGTGCCACCTGTTGAAGCCGGACGACTACGTAAGAATGTTGCTTCTCTATTACTGTGATCTATGCTTGCGTTACGCATGTGTCCACTGCTGCTGTATCAGCGCTGTTTTGTTCGTTTTAGTTTGTGTGTTTTGGGAGCTGTGTTATGGTAAAAGTTAAGAGAGAGAGTAAGCGGGAAAGAGAGAGTCAGTGTATCTGTAGCCTTATTTAAAGGGATAAACGAAAGGAAAATTCATCTACTATAGTGCATGATGTGAAAGGGAAACTTCCTGGGGAACACATTTCGGTACAGGTGTTACGTACATAGAAATATAAAAATTAACACATCACGTACATATGTGTGTGTGTACATAATTAGAGAAAGTAAGGAAAAGTGCTTTACACCCCGTTTCTGTCAGATGGTCGTGAGCAAGTTTTTAATTGATTATTTTTCCACTCGAGCTCCACTAGATTTGAATTATTTATTTTTGTGAGCGAAAAACTCTCCCCCTCGAGGAGCGCACATTTCTTTAATTTATTTTCCTTAGCTTCACATGAGTGTGTCAGTAGTGTTCCCGTAGATAGAAAAAAATCATTCCAAAGGAAAACCATTAATAGTAAGTTTTGTAAATATTCGTAATACTGCTACGTTCACACTTTCTAGTTAAGATTTAAAAACAAAATGCTTCTATTAATTAGACCTCGGAATGGTACATAAAAGAAAAAAAAAAGAAAAAGATTCGACTAAAACAGAAAGCACCGCAATACATACTGCTCTGCACCTCATGCCTGGTGTATTTCATCCGGTGAAATTTTAATCTTAGAAGTAACTTTAAACACACTCATGCGCTCATATCGATCATTTCAAAAAAAAACGCTAAGTCTTCTATTGGCCACTAGCTTTAAGTAACAGGAAAAAATATTCTTAGTGAGGCTAAAGCATGCTAACTATTTAAACCTTACCACAACTCATCAATGTTTACTCAGTCTCACAACCATTTTACCATAACACGCCATAAAGTCATCCCTTAGAAGCTAATGTAACCAGCTAAAGTTATGTTTCTAATGTGTTTTTAATTTTATCGATCCTTTTTTTTTAGAGCGAAATCATTACCACCTGCCGGGAGAATGTGCGCTGCCTGGAGTCAGTGCTACGCTGCCAGCCCGGAACAGTGCTGACCGCTGCCAAGTGCCAAGATTTACGAGGTAAGCGGATACATCAACGTGCACAAACTAGTAGATCTGCTTCTCCCATTGCTCGTGCTGAGAAGAAGGAAGAGAGTGAGGACGGGCAAGACAGTGGTGACTATAGTGAGGACGGTAGTGAAAGTGACGGCGATAGTACAATTAGCTGTAGCGATAGAAGTACCGATAGTTACGCTAGCACCTTAGGCAGACAGTCGGAAATAGAGGCAGCGAGCCACAACCAGCAGCAACAACAACCGTGGAATCGTTGCGCCGGGCAGCGGGGTGGCGGTGGTAGTGGTAGGGTGACAGCATGCAGAAGACAGGCAGACCGAATACAGACCTGCGTTTGGGCGAACGGGCGGCAGGATGGCGGGTGTAGCAAGGAGGGGGAGCGACAGCAAGAGTACGAGCTACCGCAAACGGTAGTGCGGCAGGGTCGCGGACGTCTCGTCCGACCGCGCAATAGGCAGAAGAAGGTGATCGTGGTGCGGGAAGAGTGCCGATGCGCTCGCATTACACGCTTCATTGCCTGGCTGATCGATTTCCTGCTCGATATCGGCAATGTGATGCGTAACTTTACCCTGTACCGGTTTTTCGTCGGTGTCCTGAATGGGTTTTACCGGCTGGTGGATTTCTTCGGGTGGTCCGCCAAGAACGAACCCGCACCCGGCACGGCCGCCATCACCACTTCGGCGGTGGGTAGTGGCAGTGAGAGCGGTGTGGGTAGCTTGACCAGTGCCAGTGCGGCTACCTTCGTCAACACGAAGGCTTTGGCGCGCGGTGCTGACGATATTCTGAAACGCTTGACAATCGGCATCATCTGAGTGTCGATGCATTTTCGAAAAGGAAAAAATGAGTACACGCCCAGTTTCACCACGTGTATGGATGCTATTTCTGTGTGTGTTTTTAGTGTGCAAGGTGTGCACCCTGGAACTCTCTCTCATTCTCTCTTTCCATTGCTCCCTTTTCCTTGCTATTCCTACACACACAAAAACCACCCCTGGATCGCTTCTAAAACGCGGTCATAAGTACAAAAACAAAAATCTTGACAAGCTCGTAGGGGGCAAACTTGTGTTTGCCGTCGTTTTAGAACGCTTTTGAACAACGGTTACCTTTAGCCCTTAGTTTTATATAGTATATCGCATATCGCCTATCATCATGTTTTGTTCTGTTTGTGTTGTTTTTTGTTTTGTCAAGCGCAGATCGCACAGATCGTACGATCACACTAGTTTCTTAACCGAATAAAGCATCACAGGCTTGCACCTTTGAACACACATAAACGCATTCTTCGTTGCACTACTGGCTTAATTTTATTTCTCTATATTATTTCGGTCGCTGTTTTGCACCCTTCTTTTTAAACCGCGGTGTACTGCTACATGCTCGTTTGTTCCGTGTCGCTCGTGCCTTTTGTTGTTACTATATGGAGGGGTGTCAGTGTTGTGAAACGTGTTGGTTAGTTAGTTACTTGGTAGCAGGATAAATAATCGAATATTTAAGAAAATCCAATCATCCCTAACATAACGCTGCTTAACGCTTTTGCACGTTTGACTAACATCACATCGCATTAACCTAGGATTTAAACTAAGAAGGTTCAGTGATAGGTTGCGGGAAAGGGTTGTCAGTTTCCCGTAAAAGCGTATACCTGTTGTAGACAGTGAGTGTTAGTAGTTTAGTTCTCGAGCTTGCAAGTTCTCTCAAGAAGCTAGCGGGTAAGTATTCCCCAGCGCAACAGGCAGATCAAGTCACGCTTCTCATCACTCAAGCACAAGAGAAAGAAATCGTTTCCATGTATCATCACTCTCGCGGAAATCGTTCCAAGCATAAAACAGTGCTCTGGTTATCAGCAAACCCACGCGTACCAAGCTCCAGAACATGTGTCCTTGAACGACAGCGCTGGCTAGTGTCCTTCGAAAGCATCCTTGACCGTGGATGTGCGACCTCGATCCATCCAAGGTTGACCTCAATTTGACACTTTCACCCACCCACCCATGAGCCGGGTCAGTCACCTTCAGCGGAAAGGGAAAAATGTAGGTCGGGTCCCAAAAACAGGTCAAGGCTACGTGAAAGGTTACACCTAAGCTCTAATGTAATTCGATTACATCCGCAGCATAGGCCCTCATTGCTTTGTTGCGTTGCTTATGTATAAAAGGGTATGATTGGTAGGTAATCGCTCCCAAATTGCAAGGGAAGAAGGCGTACATGTAGGAGGACCACCAGTGTGTGTGTGTTTGTGTCTAGTGCGCATGCCCTTTGTATAATATGTATTTGCTTGACAGTTCAACGTTTGCCGAAACGTCATTCAATTGTGTGTGATTCTCGGTCCAATTCGTGGTACAGTGAAAAACAGGAAACTTCTGTATTTTTTTTTTAATGATTCATGTTATGTTTAAACGATGTTTTAAAAGATCGTTTCAAACATCTGGTGAAAAAAAGGCCTAGTGTAGTGGAACGTAGAAGGTCTAGCCTAAACACACGCCACACAACAATCAATTAGTGTGGCGTAAGCGCCACAACAACTTCTGGATGTTGTTCTGTCGGTCGGAAAACTCATTAAGATTTTTACCAACACTCGATTTGCTTACCAAAAACAGAAAAAAGCCGTTCGAGGAAAGTGAAAAAGATGAAACTCAAGTGTCCGCTGAAGGTAAACTGCCGGGTGCGAGCGGTACGGCGGTAGAAAGCGTGGCAAATCAACGTCTGGCAACTGTAAGCTGATAATGGCACGTTCCTCCAACCAAGCCCGTTACGTCGGTGTGTGTGGTTTGTGTTGGGTTTTTTGTTTTTGGAGAGCGCCTGTGAGTGAATGAGTCGCATCGTCTGGAAAGGGTCGTCTAGGGTCGAAACCGAAGCGCCATACCTAACCACCCATCTCGCCCCCATTTGGGTATTAGTGGTCGGGTGGGGTTGCTGGTGCACGCTCGCTCTCTTGTGTATTCCGTTGACTGTAGTCGCACCG
>KB703593.1:0-21924 GCA_000349165.1 Anopheles christyi | reverse complement strand
GATAGTCCAAAATACAAAATAAAAACAAGCAGAAAAGAAAAATAACGCAAGCTTCCTCGAGGCGGAACGCAATATCACGGTTTGCGTTCGATTTATGCAAGCAAAAGGTAAGGAAGGTTCAAAGTGAATATTCTCCCCTTCTCCCTCAATATTCACCCCCCTCCCCCCCCACTCCACCACATGATTCGGAGTGTCCAAAATGCACTTTTGAATCATTTTATTTTCGATGGCGGTTTGCAGCTTGACAGTACAGTGCCCGCGGGCAGCTCATGAATTCCTTTATGGAGGGAAACGGAGTTTCTTGCGCGGAACGATTGGTGATGATCGAGCGTGGTGTGCGCCCCTGCAGCGATCTAGCAACAGGTAAATACGCGCGTTGTAATTTTTGGAGCCCTAGCCACGGTCCAAAAAAAGATTTCGAAGGAAAAGCGACCACAAAGAATGGTCGTGTCCTGGTGCAGCGAAGTGACAAGGGCGTTGCTCATCATCGTTCGGCCTTTTTGCTCGGTTACACGCATGCACTCGCGCAAATCGTTCGCGTAGGTCGCATTGAATGTCCGGAGGCGCTATTGTGAACCCGTTATTCTTGCACTGAGTTTGGCTTACCAAAAAAAGCACTACGATACACTGGCAATATTGAAATCATTGAGATTAATTTGAACGGGTTGCACTCGGTAAGGCAACTGGGACGAGAGCGTACATTCACGTTATTTCAGTGAAACCTGCAATCAGGAAACGATTTTATTTTCGGACTTTCATTTAATGCTAAAATTTGGACGGAAATCACATAAAAAACAAGCTTTACATTAATTTTATTCCGTCTAAAAAAAAATACTGTGAGTTGATAGGATAAAAAAAATCGAAATTTCTGAGAAATATGGAAATATACCACGAATCCTAAAAAATATATATAATTCTGACGCCATAAGGTATGCAATCGACATTACAGCATTGGAAGATAATAACTTTTAAGGAGTGTATCTATTTAGTAACAATTATTTGCCAATACCTAAGTAAAACCATAAGATAAGATCTTAAAATAACATCTTTCAATACCCACGAGAAAATCATTCCCAACGTCAAACATTTTCAATAAAAATTATAAAAATACCCAAGAAATTTCTTCTTCCTCCTAAGTCTTGTTAGTCTTTCAAAAGATGCAGAGTTCAAGCTTATATTAAACAAGTTTGAAAATATTTTAACCACTGTAAACTCATCAAATAGTTTTGAAACACCTCAGTTCAGCATCATTCAATGTGCACAAACATACGCCGGAACTATCACCTCACTTCACCTAGCACTAGCACCACTGCTCTAAATAAACATTCTTGTGTATATTACAACGTGACCGAACGGTCCAGTTCATCTGGTTTGATAAACTCAGAGCCGGAGAGTTGTCCGATGGCTTGATCTGCTATTAGTCAATGCTCACCATACGTCCGTTAGCTGTAACCAAAAATCTAAGAAACTTCCTTGGCAAAACACTTGGCAATGCCTCACATGACCGTTCACCCATCGGCACAAGAAAGCAAAACGATATGCTAGCTATTGGATGAAGTTTGGTTTTAATTTGTTAAAATTACTCTCCCTCTTCATGTAAGCTAAATGTTTATCACCCTTTTTGCAAAACTTGCAACCCTTTCTGCAAGAGCAAGCCAAACATCCGTTCTTCCTTGCGTATGTTTTTACAGGTGATCTTCTTGAAGTAAGAAGTACCACACTGCTTGGAATGTGGGATCGGAGCATCTGAATCCGAAACTGACCATCAATAGTTCAACAATAACAAAACAACGCAATGTGTTATTCTTTCTCGTAAGGATCCTTCCTCGTTCGAAGAAGGTAGAAGGTGTTTGGATAGTAAAACGAAAGGGAAAAAAGGATGCAAAACTAATGAAGCGTTTCATTTGGTTTCTCCTGCTTTTCAAGTAGATTGAGTTAGTAGGGAAAATTTATTTTGATTCTCTGTTTTACTCCTTTTGGTATGTGTGTGTTTTTCTAGATGATTTCATGATGAGGTATACCTTACAGTAGAAATGAATAATGAAAACATAAGTTTTGCTTACATTGTTATAACTGATATTGCCAGGTTTTAAATTTCTCATGCTTTGTGTTTATAAGAAGAAACGATACAATACTGTGTAGCATGCGTTTTTGTGGGCGGACAAGAACTAGAATTGCTTGAAATGATCTAGGGAGAATGCCTGAAACTTCTTCTTTGATGTTGGACCTGTGTAAATCACGTACGGCTATAGGACAGTGGATTTGTGATGTGTGAAATATCATGGTGAAGAGTCTTATTTTACTCTCCATTTTCATCATCATCTCGTGGACAACAATAATTCAAACCCATAAAAACAACAATGGATCATAAGCGTTTGACAAACCTAGTCCAATTATGGTTGCTGTGTCAAACGAGGAGAAGAAGATAGTAAAGTTGGCCTTACCTATCACCCAACGGGAAATGATCTCTTTACCCACAGCGCCTCGAATTTCTATCAACTAAGCCAACCAGAATCGAAACAAACAGTGTGTGTGTGCGATGTGGTGTACATTTCCAGGCCAATTCGTGTTATATTCGTGCCAACTCCAATCCCCACAACACTTGTTTTCCATTTATTGAAACCTAGCCGCTCTTCCCACTTTCGATCATTGAGCCTCTCCCTAATGGCGTATTTCATCATTTCATAATTTAAATAGTTTTAGCTGTAGCTCACACTCCGCGTGGATCCTGTTTTTGTCGCTTCGGTTTTTGGTAAGCTAAAATATATTCCCATATCCTGCACGTCCGCATGTTAAATATTCCCTTCCCTACCAACCGGGCAACGGGCAAACATTAAGGTAGGAGTTAGAGTGGGTGGAAGTTGGAAATAGAAAACTAACCCGGGAAAATTAGTATGTACATCCCGCACAAACAGAAATTTAGTGAACCTCGAAAATCGAAATCCTCGCGTAGGAAATGCAGGAGTTGGTGTAGCTTCCACCCTAACAAAAAAAAGAGCACAACGAGCTGAAACCCAACATGGCGGACAAAAGTGCACCACCCAAAGGAATGGGTAGGAGCGGGAGATTATGGTTCGGATGGAGGTGTACATTTAAATGGATATTTTCGATACGATGGCCACGGCGGCCGTTTTTCCCCTGTGTTGGTGGTGTTTCCTTTTCCAAGCGGGAAGGAATCGATGGGAGATTGCAGGGAAAGCTCGGCCAAAACAGTACTCACATTTGATTTTACGTCGTTGACTGCATCGTGCACATTGCATGCTCCTGTCCTACCACTCCGCCCCCCCCCCCCCCCCCCCTATCCCGTTTTTCGGTTGCATGTACCACCAGCTTTCGCTTCAAAGGCCCAAACCTCGGTGCAAAACTGTCCGCCTGCGCTATGTGACTTTGCATAAACTATCCCGAGCGATCGTGCTTTTCACGGTATTTGTGTGTGTACATTTATGTATGTGTGTGTGTGTAGGATGCGGCCACAAAACCCGCTCATGCACACCAATAAATAGTGCATGATAAATTTGTACATTTTAGATTATTTATTCAAAATATATTACCTCCGGGGGCGGAATCGAATGGTGAATTATGGCTGAAAAATATTTTCCTACCCCGCTGTGCCTGCCGGAATTCCCTTTTCCTCTTTTCACTTTCCCGCACCTCGGTCACCACACCCGTTCAGGAGATTGGTCAGGAGATTTTCGCGCTTCTCCCAACTGACACCGACCAGTTTTCCATATCCCAGGGAAGCCCAGGTAAAAGTTAGGAAAATACTTCATCCCTTTAACGCGTCTTGCTGTACCGGTTGCGTTGTAACAATTTCCCGTGGTCCCCTGGTGATGGTGGCTAGAGTTCGCTTTGAACATCTCGATTGAATTTTCCCAACGTATCCAATCCCATTGCGAGGGCAAACCGCACCCCCGTTGTGTGAAATACTTGTGGAATAATAAATCCTAGCGCAAAATCGTACGTGACGCGCACACGAGTGCGATTGGAGTGTTGGAGTTACGGGTTAATTTTTAACGTGTAAGTTAATTTATTTTGTATACGCAATGTTGGCAATGGCGTGGTGGTACCGACGAGGCGTAAACAATTCATTTTTGAACCCTGGCCACCTGCAATGTGAGTTGGTGGTTTGTTGTACATATATTTTTGAAATTTGAACCGAAAAAATCATGTCAGGTGTGGTTGTCGATGTATGTTTGCAAAAGCAATAGCCTTTTGTAATAGTTTTATTTGCTGAAATATGTACATGGAATTTGTTGTGTTTTGAATGGAAAATACATAACTCATGGGGTATCTCGGATTAACATTATTTTCGAAATCAGCTAGTTTACAGCAAATATCGTTTGGTTAGATAAAAATGATTAGTTTACTTAAATAATTTGAACTTAAGCTATTTCATACTTGAACATTGGTAGTGGGTATTGGCCGATAATAATAAAAATTCAAAATATGGGTTCAAATTTAAATAATTTTGAAATTAGTAATGTTTAAAGTACAAATCTCTCTTTTCTAACATTTGCATGAAAAAGCTCTTGGGAAAAGGCTCAACTGCATTAGAAATGAGTGTATTTGCTTTCAAACCGTTGATTGATGGCTTTGCATGGCCGTCTTGTTTTTAACCGCCCTAGTGCTGAGTTTTCGAATAATTCACTGTTAGCCACGCCTATAAAAGCATCCTGAAATCAATTTTGTTAGATGCAATAATTTTTATGAAAGAGACTAATGTTTAAATATCAAATGGATTAGATTGATTGATTTGACTTACGTGGCCATGCCGGCTTTGTAAAAGCTTACTAAACTTAGTTTAACCACGTAGCCGGACAGTCAATCGTTGCTACGAGAGGATAATCGGGATGAAAATTGAACATATGTTTTTGTGAGTAAAATGTCAGGTTAAATGTCATTCACTAGTCGAATTGCAGTGGACAAGAATTATACGAAATATACAATATACTGCTTTTGAATAATTTGTTTCGCGCTTTTCTACCATCCTTTCACCTTTTTCCCAAGATCAAAGCATAAACATTCCTCCAAAACACATGTTCTTTATCCCATTTAGGTGAGAATAAGGTGACTGGTCAGTATGTCGGTCGATTTTGCGGTCAGTATGATTTTGGTAGGATCCGTCCAAAACGGAATCACTTTACTCAAAATGAAAGAAAAAACAAGGATGCGAACACTAAAACAACCCAAATAAACCTTCATCACTCCAAATCCAGTCATTTTAAAAAGCTGCTTTGAAGAAAGTTGGAGACCATTCAACCCGATGGGACCGCAAAGATAAAGGCTCAACTCTTGCTCCAGTCTTTCCACACAGGAATGAAGGGAAGCGAGTAAAAAAAATCCCGCGAACTTACGCCTTTGGCACTCAGCACATTCGTTTGTTTGCTTTCCTTAGAACTGGAACACGTGTACGACCGAATGAGCTGACCAGGTCATTTGTAGGCGTGAAACCCTTCCTATCGCGAGCTCAACGCCAAACTGTTGCGCGAAAATTGAATCATTCGTTTGAGTCTGGTTGAACCTCGGCTACGCTGGGGATGAATTCCGTGAAATTGGGCAAACATTAAACGGGGCTTTCTCATCTGTTGGGGTCGTGTGTTTATTTACCCTTTTTCCACCATGTGGTTTTGAAGAGAATGGTTTCGACTGTAGGTGAAAAAAAAGCGGTTTGACCCACAACCTAACCCCGCACGGCCCATCGTCTGCAAATCTGTGCTGAACCCGCGTGTAAATGGGAAACGCCGTGTCATTTGTGCGTCCCCTCGTTATTTGCATCATATGCACAGCGGGAAAATGGGATAAGGGATTCGCGTTTGGATCAAACGGTCGACATTTAGTCGTTTTTTGGAAGGGGTTATGATTGTTTGTGTGCTTTTTTTCTGCAAGTAAAACACTCACAAAAATAAAGCTCACTGTCGTTCCTTCATCAGGAACATTTGCCGGGACTATTTGAATGGAGAAAAGTTACGAAAAACGAAAAAAGAAAAACAATATAATAAATATACATATGCACGTACAAACAAAACACACGCTAACACAAAAGCTCACAAGGATCGCCCGAAATTGGCTGTCCTCTAAATTGTACCGCAGGAAACGTGCCACCTTTTTTGCTAACGGTGGACGAGAAAGGGAGGTTGGGCGATTGAGGTGGTACGGAGAGTTTCGGGCACAGAAAGCCATTAAAATAAATGTAAAAGCCTGCGGCTAACAGAAAGGACCCAAACTTATTCGTTGCCTGTCCCTTTCGCTCACGCTCTCTTGTTTGTGTACTCGATTTGCAGAAGGGAAAAAAAACTTTCAGCCTGTATGTATACCATCAACCAACATCACCATAACCACCACTGCCATTTCCCTTCTCCCTGGTGTGGGTGCGTGGGTTTTGGAATTAGTTTTGCTGCGGGCATTGTTGGCGCGAAACTTGAAGCACCAGCAGCAGCAGCAGCAATGTTAAACCTCCGTCCGCGCAAACCATGGCAAAAGCAAACAATCCATCTCGCGGCTCCAACGTTCATGTTGGACCGGCGGGCACTCTTCGCCAAAGCGCGATGGAGCGATATCAGAACACAATCGGAAGTTTCGGCTGCAGAGAGAAGTCTCTTTTCTGCGCAATCCGAAATGTTGCCGAAGGATATGTGCCGGAAGCGACCTGTAGCAGCGACCAACGTACGTTGCTCGATCTACTTGCTCGATGTCGATAATTTATCATTCCCAATAGCCACAGTGAGCCTTCCTGGGCTCTGCTTCATCACTCTCCTCCACCAAACGCAACAGCACGTCTGGAAGGGGGAAGTTTCGTATCGATCCGTAGATGGGTCCCTGTCCCTGAGGGTGATGCTCGATGTTTGTAAGACGCTGTCGGACCGTATGGCCGGATACGACGGAGATTGGGTACGCATCCTTGCTGCAGTTTCTGGTACGCTGCACCGCGCCCGTGAGCGATCCTCTGTCAGTCGCGGCCGCCCAACGATGAAGCGGCAAAAGTGAACAATAATGTGATATGAGTAGAGCTAGTGGAGGGAAATTTATCATTACTTTGTTATCTTTCAAGGAGCATGGGAAGGGTGGAGGAAGGGCCATAGTGGGGAATGCATTTTAGGTAGACAGGAGGGAAATAAGTGGATGCTTGTGTGTGAAGGATGCGGTTTGTGGTGGTGGTTCGGTTACAGCGTGCGTCTAGGAATGGATTTCGCAGCAGCAAAACGTTAAGTGTGGCCAATTAGTCTCAACAATTTAATAATAGGATTTTGCTTATGTTTTCATGTTTTGTAAGGTTTAAATAAAAAAATACATTATTCAAAATAGGAAAGCATGGATTTTTGTGCGAAAGTTGCACGAAAAAATATTAACAAAGGGTGAGTGATATTTCCTTAGTTTTTAAAACAAAGTGTGGATCTAATCAACTTTAGTGTTTAATTAAAAGAGGATGCAACTAAAAAACCATCATTAGTCGTACAATTTTCATGAATCGTAATAAATGCTTTAAATTTTTCAAATGCTATAAATGAAATATTCGAGCACATATGTCAATTGATAACGGAAACTAGAAACTGAATTATAAAATTTTGACAGTTTTAAGCAAAAACTTCTTTTGCGTGATTTATTTTAAATTTATCTGTTATTTATTAAATGTTATAAAATCAAACATCAACTTGTAATATCTGCATTTAGTAAAGATATTAGATGGCTTAACGTATCACAGCGTTAAGAAGGTTGAGAATAAAATATAATTTTGTTCTAACTTTCGTTAAACGTTTCTTTTTTTCTACTGTACAAATAAAAAATGTCAGCAATTACTAATTATCAAAATTGTAATTGTTACTTCAGTAACACATACAGAAAACTGATGAAAACTGACCGAATCCAATTGTATTGAATTGAAAACATTTTGTCCTTTTGTGCAAAGTTTCAATCAACGTTCCACTGCCACCGAACAACAATGCATGTTTGATCTTCTCTCTTTTTCACTTCACTCTTTCTATTTAGTTGATTTGTGTGAGTGGCTGTGTGTGTGTGTGTGGGGCGATACTTTTTTTATGTTGATTTACCCGCCGTCTCGCTGCACTCAGATCATTTGCATCCACCGCCATCCATCATCTTGCATCTTTGCCGAACGATTCGCCCGAAGGCAAGGTCCATTTTTGCCACCACCAACCGTCACCCCCTATCACCACCGTTGTGCATTGCGAAAGCTGTAGGAGGCAAATATCTTACCCCCGCTAACCGGCCGGTCGGCCAAAATCACCCAGGCAACTTGTGCCGACGACGACATCCCATGGAAGAAAGCAGCGTGGATGTGCGGAATGGAGAACATCGGCCGTTCCGAAACACGAGCGCCCAGCCCAAGCGTTCGCGTGCCGGAGGGCTTTTTTCCTTTCGGACCTGTACCGACGATGACGAGGATGGTGCTTAGGAATATCTATCCTGTGTGTTCGCCCAGCTACTCCTCTTTCTACCGCAATTGCCCTTCCCGAAAGGAGCGCTTTCGCCCAAACCTTTTGGACGCTCTCGACACCCGTGGGCCATGTTCACGTGGCTTTGACTTTCTGTTGTCTCAAGCCTCACCCATCTCATCCTCACTAGGCCGAAGGTTCGATCGGTTGCCTCGTTATATTGCACTCGAACCGTAGAAGAAGCATCGGGGGTACATTCTTGTACCCGTTAACCGATTACCCCACGTGGTCCAGGGAGCAGTGCGGATCGGCCGGTCGGTCTAGCATCTGGAGCAAAACCCCTGCGAGCCCCTAGTTGCTACGGTTTCCCAGCATAAACGGCCGTTCTTATCCTTCACATCCATAGTCGCGAACCATAGACTAGAGCCGCCCCTTTGGACGCTCTAGGGAATGGTTCAGCATCAAGACGAATCAATAGCTTCCAATAGTGCCCCGGTGTGTGCCTGCCTCTCTCTCGCTCTCTCTCTCTTTCTCTCTCTGGAACCTTCACCACGGTGGCATTCATTCTGCTGCTAGATCGTAGTTTCACTTGAACAGACTGCAATGTAAAACAAGACAATCAGACATTCTATATCTTACTAGCCAGCGGGTAACTTTTCGGTACTGTGGCTCGCGGGCAACATTCGAAAATGTGCTCTCCTTTCAATTGCAATTCTAGGAGCGAGCGATAGAGGGAAGGGAAAGTTACAGTCAGGTTAGTGTTTACCCTGCGTTACTCCGAACCTTTCTTAACCCTTTGGTGGGTCCTTTTTCTACGATCTACACACATACACACACACAGATTGGCGATTGGTGAAGCAATATGAAAACCGAACGACCGACTACAACTTAGTCCCGTTGATCGTCCGGTCGGCGTAATGGCTAGCGGACATTTGTGCGTCCCGGCTGGAATCGAAGGTTTGCCATTGTGTGGCAGCTATTATTTAAGTTCTATTTTGTACGCCTTGCCAAAGATGATTTTGTTTCGTTTATTGCAAATATGTAAGTATTGTTTCAACGTTATTTAAAGGTTTTTTAAAAATTTCTATCACACAATGTGAGTACTTCTATTTCAAGCATTGGACTAATATGGTGTTTTATGGCTTAGCAAATTACATTTGATGAATCCTGCCATTGTTAAAAAATAATATTGAAAAAGGACTAATAATATTGAAATTGATTGTAAACTAAAAGATTAAAAACGACATTGGTTGTTTACAAGTTTGTGTCTACTTTACAGGCAGCTCTATTTGACTTACATGGCTTACAGTTCATGTTAACCTCATATATGCTTACTGCAGACTTATTTGATCACATATGTCCATGCCGAAAGGCAATCAGGAATCTGGTTTTGTGAAGAAGCTGACACGTCTCATCGTTGTACTTGTCGTGAAGTTGTTTTACTCGTCTCTTCGGAAACAATTAACAAGAACTTAAGTAGTACAAAGAACTGAACAGAATACTGGGAACATAACCAAAACTGATAATATTTATCAAATCATAAGAGCAATTTTACCTTCCTCGAAGGACTAAAGGTTCTGATTCTAGCCATCACTCGCTATACATGTGCCAAGCAAAAGAGTTAAACATTAAACCCGCTTTCAACGGGGTTTAAACAAAAGTAAAACTCCAACCATCGAACAGCAGTTGATTTTTGACAGGAAACATTTCATCCAAAACAACGTCACACCATCAACTACACACTTGACGTGCTGTGTTAAATATTAAAATCAAAACTTTTCATAAAATAATTAAGCCATTGTCTGCCGTTGGCGTGCGGTAAACCAGGTCCGAAAACAAATGAGGGAGTGTAATACATCACGTTGTATGGGCCAATTTTTCAACCACAGGCACACACTTCTTTGGCCCGAAAGCTTCCAATTTCATTGCCCCGCTTTGTCATGTTAACGGTAATATTTGCTTGACGGTTACTAGTATTTAATTTCAACCTAATTAGTCCGGCACGTCCTAACGTCAGCTGGGTGAGGCTCGCTGTTGGCCAACTTTGGCCAACTTTATCTAACTCCCAGGGTTTGATACCTGTCAAACTTCGACTCAATCAAGCAAAACGGAGTAAAACATTTGGGGTAAAACATGATGATGTTGCTGAGAGTGTAGTGTCATGGACAGGCAGGATGAAGCAACATGCTTCGGTTTGTACTCCTAGTGTACTCCTAGGAATGTGTATGTTCTTCCCCATACGAGAGAAACTGGAAGCCGATATTGTGAGGGTGGTGGTTGTTTTTGTTGTTGTTGTGGGAACATTGGGTTTCATTAAGGGTGGTTGTCGAATTCTCGTCTGAAAAGACGCCATTGGAGAGCTATCGGATCAGCCTTTTTGGGGAAGATGAGCAACCCGGTATACAACCAATTTCCAGAATTTTCCTTCCCGTGAAACAACTCCGACTGTGTTCTAACGGGACGACAAAGTAACGAAAGGAGTCCTTTTGTTAGCAATTCCTCCTGCTCGAGTTGGTAGCAAACGCACTCACAGTACAGTATAGACAAAGCTTCCCAAAAAGGCATTTCTAAAGCCCGTTCCTTGACTTTCACCTCGGACGGTCAGTCCCGATGCGGTGCATTTCTTCAGAAAAGCGTCCCTTTTGGAGCCCTTTCGCAACAATAGTCGAACACCACATTCGATCCTCACGTCTTTCCTTTGCATGGAACGCCACGATGGATCGCCACGCTGCTGTACGGACAGTCGGCCGGGTCTCGGACATTGCCGGCAGCATGTTCTCATAAAACACCACACGATTGGCTCGGGGAGCAATTCGGCAAAAACCGACCAGTCGCGTCCGTTCGCTTTGGCTGCGATTCGAAATTCCAACGAAAATTTTCCAAAACTCGCCGCCAGCCGTCTTGCTGGCCGGCGTGTCATGTACGTCATGAAGTTGGTTGTGAGCGGCCGTTTCTGCAACCGGGCTCGACGCCATCGGTTTCGAAATTATCGACGTGAGGGTGAGATATCTACCTAACCCACCCTTGGACATCATCAGTCTCCTCATCCAACAGCTGCCCATACCCACTCTTTGTCCATCCGGCAGGGAACAAATCCTTGGGTAGCAAACGGTTTACAAGATACACAGCGGACACCAGGGCGTACGAGCTTGACGCATTTCGCCCGTAGGTAAATGTAGGCCTCGGTCCGTTTTCGTGTTGGCCGCCTGACTGCGTTCGCCATCTCCCAAGATGGTGAAGCAGCGTAAGGAGAAAATGATTGTGATCCTGCCTTGCGGGGGCAACGAGCGACTTAAAACGGAGCAGAATAGGCTTTGCTTTTGTCTGCGGACATGTGAGTGTGTGTTTGTGCGTTTTTGTAGTTTCAATCTTATATTGAGCATTTTTAATCGTTTCAATACACACAATTCCGACACAATTCCTTCCCTCCATCCACTCCCCAGACCGACAGTCAAATGACGCATAATATCGTCGTAGGGAGTGGTGGTAAAGATTTTCAGTGTAGCGTTCTTGCGCGTAAACGCATAAATTCATAAAATGCATTCCAATCGGTTTAACCAGCGGTCAAACATAATTGACAGTGGAGATAAAATGTGGTTCATGTCAACCGTGGCACAAAACGTGTATTGCCACGTCCGAGTGGGTGGGCGTCGACGCGATTACCGAACGTGCGAAGACGTGCGCGTTGAATGGTGGTGGTGAGCCTCCCGCCAGTGAAGCAGTTTGGTCATCGAAGTTCGGTGTGTTTCAAACGTACCAAAGGCGGTCTGATTCAACGCGTGATCCATCGTAGGCTCGAGGGCCCGCGGGAGAGTTGGCAGCGAAAAGATATAAATTGTCTGGGAAAAAATGAGATTTTTAAACCGCTCAACCCCCTTCCCCGCCCGGGACGTGATTTGCCTGCGAGGGAAGTGTGGAAGTGGGGTGTAATGTGATGGTGGTCGTATGACGTGCCGTTGCACGAGGAACATGATAACGAGTTATGCTTTACACGACCGTTAATTGAAATAAACCTTCGCCAAAACCTGTCAATAGTTGGAACACGGCGAGGTGAGAAAGTGTTGCAGTTTATTTGCTACACCTTCGAGTTGGTCGATAAGCGAGGCTACGAAGGGTTATTGTACAGTGCAATGTACGGTTATGATTTTAAAAACTCGAGACCGGAAAAAAAATCTTACAAAGACTGAGATATGCAACAGCGTAAGCAAAGAGTAAGTGTAAAGTATTTTAAAGCTACTGGAGGATGATTTAAAAATACAACGTAGCTAATGCTATGCTGCTAGAACACTGACTCTTTGTCATGAAATTGAGACTTTTTATCCTGAGAAAAACAGCGAAAATTTGATTTTGCTGCTTAATTTATGATGTACCTAAAAAGTTTTTAAAGCAAGGAGTAATCCAACTTAGCTTTCTATAAAGCTTTTTGATGTAACATTAGTAATTTCCTATTTCAAGGCAAAATCTCAATGGATTAATGAATTCGGCTTCTGTAAATGCCGATCTACATAAAAATGAATAAAGGAATTTTACATCAAGATTAAAATACATTGTAAAGAATTCCAACATAACTGCGTGACTTTTGCACTGTTATCAAGTTTAAATGTTTTTTCCTAACATCACTACCATTTCTCTTTAATTCAGTGTATTTTAGTTAGCCGATCTGATAGGCAAAAACACAACAAAACACTAGCGAAAAATATGCAAAAATCACTCCGATATTAAATATGTAAAGTAAATTTGTGTTCGAATCGATTGAGAGAAGTGGAGGAGCACAGGAAGACAAGAGAAGACAAAATCGCTCAAAAAGTTATCATCCAACTAGTATCTCCCGGGGCTGGGAGGAAACTGTGTTTTCGTGGTGAATTAGATTATTTTGCAATATATGCATGTACTGCAATCCAGCAAGCATCATCACCACCACTACCATCCCTCCGTAATGTTAAAAACGCGACAGGGAACACACACTAAAAAACAAATCGGAAACGATTCGGAAGGCAGTTTATGTTGTTGTTGATGGTTTGTTGTTGTTGTTCTGTTTTGTTTTGTGCCCACGATAGTAAGGTGGGTTCCATTTCATCACAGTTTCATGCGAGCGGCTCGCGTCAAACGCACTGAAAGTGTTGCACTCTGCAAAAGCTGTACACAAAAGTGGAAATCACGGAAAAATCAACTAGAAGCACAATTTTACTCGCGAAGAGTTGAGGTAAAATGTGTCTGCTTTTTTATGCATACGGGCAAAGAAGGCTGAGGAAAGGGGGTGAAAAAAAAACCCTCCATCACCGTATGAAGTGAGCCTTTTTAATAATGTAAATAGAGCAGCAAAATTTAATACCAGAGATTCATGTAAACAACCCGAGCCCAGGGATACGCCGAACGTGCACACTAAACTCGAGTGTGTTCGGTGCAACAGGACGTAGAATATTGCCGTAGCCAGCCAGATGAGATGATGATGATGATCTCGAAATGAGTCCCAACACCAAACTAAAGGGGAAACCGATGAAGTGGGGACGGGCGGAGAACAACTCCCGGGAAAGTTTACCTCCGTTTCGCGAGCCGCACAGCACACAGTCTCGACCGTACGAGACAAGACACACATACACAGTGTTTGTGTATGTGTGAGTGAGAAGTGGGTTGGGCGGAAAAACTCATAACATGCATGATATGATCGTTAAATAAATATTTTAGGAAAAATTCGTATGAATATTAAAAAGTGAAGTGCAAAGTGAAATTATTTGCCACATGATGGAAAATGTGGGCCGCATCCCTTTTGCCGTGTCGCCCCAGCTGGTTGGCCGTTCGAAACAGTCAGTTTTTCATCATTTTTTCTACCCTGTTCCCTTTTCTCTCAATGTGCTCAGTTCAGTCAACGTTTAGGTTCAAACCTGTCACCTGAATGCTTTCCTATGGTACAGAACGACGCCAAAATTACCAGGAAACTGTGAGTGACACTGATCGAAACGGGAACACACATTACCTGAAATGAAACATGTAGAGAGAGGGAAAGAAAAAAAAACAACAACGGGTTACAAAGTTTTAATATTATTTGGACCTTTTGTGAAAAAGTAACTATGAGAAAGTGATTAAATTTGTAATTAATATGGAAAGTTGAAAAAATGACACAAAATTACACTTGGCGTTTGAGCCGCATTTTAAGATGCAGTCGGCTGCACATCGTCCCAATGGCGTCTAAGATGTCGATGTTGGTCCGTGTGGTTGAGCTTGAGGACGGTTGATAATGAATCAACCATTTTAACATGCGCCTCATTGTCCCCTTCTCGTGACGAGTGCGTCACAAGCGCGAAAAGGGAGAGGGGAAGAGGTTCCCCCACTCCCCCCGTCGGCGAATATATTCAGCCCTCAGTGCTTTGCGAGTCTCGTCGCGATGTTTGAGTGATGTTTAATGGGGCGATGAAGCGGGGAAGGGTGTGAGTTTGGTACCGGGGACGTGGATGATGATATTACCGCCCAAAGCGTTTTTAATTTTAGTTTCGTTTGGGTCACGACAGGCACTGGTTCCGGTGCGGGCGGTATCAGGACGGCAACGGACTACGGGCAGCGGTGGGTCTTTTCGTGCCGAAGACGAACCGCTTTGCCCCACACGTGTGTTTGTGTGGGAGTAAAAGTGATGGATGGAATGGAGAAGGGGGGGGGGATGGGCAGGGGGTGGTGGTTGGCAAGAGGTGGTGGTTGGAGGGAATGAGTTCTGACGTTTCGCCCTCGAGCGTCATAAACGGACCAGGGCATCCGTCGCACTCTTCCTCCCATCTCGGCCTAGTCCCTTTTTGCTTGGACTCTCCCCCACTTCCTCCCCCCATCTTTCTAAAGAATCAAAACCATTGGACCGTACTTGCCGGCATGTCGCCTGCGGCCCAGTTACTTCTCGCTTGTTCGCTTCGGTGTCCACCATCTCGCCTACCATTCCCCGTGCTTTATCGTGCGTCTCCCCCTACTCGCCCAGCGTACTCGGGAAAGATTTTCCCTCCAGGGGTTGAATCGCGCAGTGCAAACAAGGTCGTAACCTCCTACTGCCCCTTCCCTTTCTGCGCCGGTTTCAAAACGCGCGGCCGATTGTCGTCGATTCTCCGTCCCATCTCCCCCAATCCGTCCCATCCAGTTGGTAGTGAAGGCATGCGCTTGCCGACCTGCTTCTCGCATGCGAATCCCTTTCGGCAATCTTCACAGAGTACGGTGGTGGTGACGCTCACTAGTGTACCTGTGTGTGTGTGCCCTCATCGCGTCCCGAAGACGATGGCGGTGAGAATCGCCCCACGGCCAGGATCGAAAACGAGACGCAATCGATTCGTTGGGTTCAGTTTTTGTTTTTTTTTTTGTTGATGTTTTGAGCGCAGCATACCTAGCCGTTTTGGGAGCGTTGCGTTCCGGCACTTCCCAGGTAGAAACAAAATGTAGAGTTCTTCGAAGGAAGCATAACGAGCCAGACCGGAGGGAGATTTGGGCTGATCGCGGGATCGCAAGAGAAACTGAACGGATCGCACCATCGATGTCTCCCACGATTTAAGTGCAGTACGGTTCGGGCCAAGACGCTCAAATTCAACCGTTTTCTTTTTGTTGCCTGAAGGAGGGAATGCGTAAGATGTTTGACTGGGACTGGTGGAGTGGAGGATAGGATAATGAGTGTATGTTTATTCCATTTTTAAGAGAGACACAAAGTATAGATTACCATGAATGCGAGAACGTTATCTCGTTTGATTATGTTGATCGCTATCATTATCTCGTTATTAGTTTAATCATGTTGTAGCATAACGTTGACGCTAGAACTATATCTCAACAACTGGGTCCTTGTAAGTTACAGTGATTCAATAAAAAAAGCGTTTAATTTTTCATTATAATTATAATAAGAATTGTAATCTTGCGAATGATGGTAAACTGGAAATATTTATTCGAACCATGAAGGTAAACATCAGAAGAAACAAATTAATTATGCTTTTATACATCTAAGACTTTTGATTTTGAAATTGAATGTGATGTATGTATTCTGCTAAAATATCATCAATAACAATCGCAAGACCAAAACAATAATCATCTTTATCCCTAAGCTATCCCCTGGCTCCTAAGCAATCGAAGGTGAGATCAGGAATGGCTCGAACAGCTGGCAGCATAAACAATTCATTATTCCGATACTACTCCCCAGCCTAGCGCATTGCTCATCGTCTTCCGCTCCTAGATCAACCTGCTCGATTGGAAATTTTAGAGTTTCCCTTTCGAAGAATATCGCCCCCGTTTTAGAGAACGGGGAGGGCTTGTACAGGAAATGCTGTTTTCCCATCACGAGCGTTATCCCTGGGGCGGCGGCTTTAGTTGGCCAGGCTTAGCTTCTTTATTCAAATCCAAAGTCCGTGTAGACCGGCTGTACCGAAAGAACCAAAAGTCAAACCAAATGCTGAACAAGATCGTTATGCTAAGCAGTGACGTTCTGGGGTATGGGTTCAAGAAGGAGTGCAGGCGCTTCCTTGAGAACAACTTCCTCTCGAGCTAGACGAGACTTTTCAGTCCAGTTGCCAATTTCCTATCGAGCGACCAGTTCCATAGCAGTTGTACCGCTTCACCCCCTCCCCCCCTCCTCTTCGTTTCCCCTAGCCAATGGACCAATTGTATCAAATGGGAATTAAAATTGAAATACCACCAACCGAACGGCACACACACACATCCTGAGCGGACACTCTCTTCCGTTTAGTCGATTGTTTCCCTTTTAGCGATTTTGTGTGTTTGCCGCTGGAGATGTGAACTTTTGGGATGGCGTTGTGACCTCCCCGAAGCAATGGCACACAATCTCGAACAGTGCGGGCTTAGGATGGGTGGTGGCAGGAGGAAAAAGCCCATCCGGTACCAGTGGGGACTTCTTGGCGTTTCGATTTACCGCAGTCGCCCGGTCACCCTGTCGCCGGTTTGCGAGAACTTCAAAGTTGCCCAGCAGTTGTTCCCAAACGGATGTAGGTATTCTGCCTCTCTGCTTCCCTCACCCTTACCGTTTTTGTATATTCGAGCACAAGGTACGATAGTGGGGTTTTCATCGGACACTGCCATGTGTTGGAAGCGAGGAAGTTATTTCTTTCCATTGCTCTCGATTTCAGCATGAGCTTTTTATGCCGCTTGCTCCTCGAGTGCGACTGAACCGAAGTCAGTATGAAGTTGTCCCCGAGGGCCCACGAATGGTTCCTAGTGTTACGGGTAGGAAAGCTAAGGTTCGAGTCGGAAAGAGTGCAGGAGAACCTAGAAAGAAGTGATCGCTTGGGGCAAACAGGATCTGTGGTGAATCTAGTCAGCCTTGAGCCTTCTCCACAAGCTCCTGCCAGGGATGGGGATATGAAGAGGAGAGGAGAGAGTGGAGGTTGACTGGGACGAAACAGAGAATCGCTTAGAAATTGTTTAATGTAAAATTCCCTCGAGCCATTCAAAAACAGTGCCAGCAGAGAGAGAGAGAGACAGAGAGTGAGGAAGAGGAAGGGAAGGATGGGGAAAGATGAGGTACCGACAAAAAAGCGCCCGTAGTGCTGGAACGAAATGAGTTTGCCTCTGAGGGGTACATTGGGTTTTGGTGGGCAACCCACATCCCACCCCACGGTTTCCCGCTCCCTTCTATCCACGGAGTGGCTCAAATATCCTCCCACATTTCCACCGCGTGCCTTTCCTAGCACACATCCAAAAACGCCTCTTCACTTCATCCGGTGGATAAGAAGGGGAGTATAACAAAAAAAAACCTAGTGCCCCAAGGAAAGCCAGTGCCAGTGGAGCTCTGATCGAAGGACTGTGCAGGGAAAGAAGACACAGGTGTGAGTGTGTACTGGTTAAAAGAGTATGAAAAAAAAAGAAAACTCCGAACCGAGTTAGCCCCCGAGCTAGTGTACCCCGGTATTCTGCCGAATGCGAAAAACAGACAGGGACTGTTACCCCGGCGTTACCGACATATCGTCCCGCAGCCCTTTTCGTTCTGGGCCGTCGAAAACGGGTCGACTACGTTCTCGCTTCCTTCCAACAGGGAGGCGAAAGGGCAAGATTATATCATTGTTTGAACGGAGCTAAGCGAGCGAAATACACACTGTTGGGGTAGTGTTTTTTCTCTCGCTCTTTCTCTCTCCCTTTCTCTCTTTGTGATGGCTCGTGTGCTGGGGCTCGTGTAGTGCCCTCCGGTAACAGAGATATAAATTAATCGGTAAACCATCCTTTGGAGAAGACGCCATTTTTAACCTGTACTTCATCCTTTTGCGCCCGACGGGTTCTGTTTTCTGTCGGTCTGTGTGTGTGTGTCTTGTTTTCGGGGTTCGTTTCTTCAATCCATTTGAGCTTTTCCCTTCTGGGCGCTTTTTTTACGCTCCACGCTTCTGCGCTTACCATGGCTAGTAATACTGGGAGTCCACCAACTTGTCCCGGTGGCATTTTATGGGGTGTTTGTGTGAAATGTGTAATGTGCATCGAAGGTGCGAACGCACAGTGCAACCCAGTGCAGAGTACCAGGGATGTGATAAATTATGGTCGCATTCTGGGCTGGGTGAGAAGGAGAAGATGCAACTGTTTTAAATAACCTTTTGAGAAGAAATAAAAATTAGCTAAAGTAACAAAAGGAAAGAGCACGATCAACAGAAATATAGATTTTTAAAACCTTCAAAGCCACTTGTCGCAGCCTCGATAGTGCAAGATATATAGTGCAATAAATAAATAAATCAATAAATAAACTATGGAAAACAGATGCCAATTAAACAGAAAACAAAAACTACAAATAAAAATTGGAAAAAACAAGAGAATTATATTTTTCAAATATTTAGAAAGAAGTAATTCAATTGAAGAGCATTTATTAATAAAAAGAATAGTAATTATTTTTTAACTTTTTGCTTAAAAGAATTAAAGATAGCTTTTCACACGATTTTTTGAAATTACTATCATGGCAAAAATGTGTATTTTTCACATCATATTTTCTTTTATTGCATTCCTGCAAATAAGCAAACAATTTCCTGTTCAAATAAGCGAATAGCATTTCTTGTCCGTTGTTTTTATCCTTTTTTGCCTTTTTATTTTTCTTCTTTTATTAAAACTGTTTGCAACATTTTTCAACTTTTCCATTTGTACTTGCAACTCACTCGCTACCCTCGTCATTACCTTTTGCTTTCCAAATACCCGTCAGCACAGCATCAAAGTTCAAATCTGCTATTTGCTATGTTTGTGTTTTTTTCTCGCTCTCTCTTTCTCTATCTCTCACTTTACTTGAGCTAGAGCTCCGTGCTTACCCAGAGGGCTTGTGCCTCATCAGAACCCTATCAAAGCTTTCCCGTTCGCGCAGTTTTCCCACCTCGTTTCCCTTTTTCAGCAGACGGAGATGATGGGTTGGAAATGGAGGGTCAAAACTCGCTCTCTTACTTGCCCTCGCGTCCCTTGGCTGGAACGTGCAATTCGGGCATGGCCGGTATGCCTCGAGCTACTTTGAGACGAGTGCCCGCCGGGGTGTACACACACACACACACACACACACACACACACACACACACACACACGCACACAAAACGACCACGACTTGGGGATTGACTAGCGAAACGATTCCCGCGGGATGGGGTTGAAAATGGGAAAGAAAAGTAGGTGCATGCTCGGGCAGTAGTAGCCTGCTCGGGCAGGCAGGTGATGAGTTAATCGCGGTAGGCAGGCTGAGGTGATGGTCGATGGCCAGCAGTTGTATAGCATTTGATGTGCGCGTTCGCAAATCATTCGACTCGCGCAAGGATCCACCGGGTAAGGTGTCGAAGGAAGGGCATAAAAGGATATCACTATCACTAGTGGTGGTGGACTGGAAAGGAATAAAGAGACAACGATGGCCAGGTACTGCAGCAAGCATCAGGGTCAACGAGGGAGGAACACTGTTGGTGGTATTCGAGAGCGCCCGGGACCGGATCTCTAAAGCCGCGAGGCTCAGATTGAATAGGAAACCGATCGAGAAGTGTATTGGAATTCTGCAGCGTCCTTTTTGACGAGTGCGGAGGGAAAAGGAGCAAAGCAAGCAACAACAAAATAAAAAAAAGTTAAATTATCCCGGAGCTATTTTTCATGAACTTCAATATATTTATAAACTTCCCTCTGCCCATTGCACTTGCGACCTCGGACGGCTCTCTCCCTTTGTCCCACCCATATTCCTCGGGTGTGTGTGTGTGTGTGTATATGTGTGTGCTCATGCTTCCTTTTCCATCGTGCCGTCACTCCGGATACTCGATAGTGCCCCGTGGGCTATGGTGTCCGCAGCGTTCCGGGAGTGCTAGTATATGTGAACATGTTTTGAGCCTTGCCATTCCATCTCTCTCTCTCTCACACACACACATACACTATCACTCGCTCGATTACTCTTTCTGTCTCTGTCTCTCTCTCTCTCTCTCTGCCGGTTCACTTCAACTGGCAGTGTGCCTGCGGCTACGTGCCGGCTCTATCTCTTACCGCCTCGCTAGCACCGCCGCATTCGTTTGTACCGGTTTGGAGCCCCTCGAGACGCACCTTCGGTTTCTCTTCGCTCGCCAAAAACTCCCTCCGGGCTCGTTCGGGACCGGCATTCAGTCATTTCGGTTCGTGGCAACAGTTAGCGACAAAAAAGGAGCACAATTTGTCATCTGTAAAGTTTTGAATAAATAAATATAGCTGATGCTACAGCTGCAAACTCCTGGTCACGGCACCAGCTAATGTATTGGATTTTTGTGTATAAAGACTTGCTGATAATTTTATTTCTTAACCTTCTTACCACGTCCTTTTTACACTTCAATCCTTTCGTTTCATATTTTCATCAGAAATGTTTCCCCTTCGTTTGCTTTTACTGGCCTTCCTTTTAGCAAACCGAAAGTTAGCGCTAAAATGTCTGAGTTTGCAAAACAAACACCAAGCGGATGCAAAGATACATACGCGATACTTGCAAGCGGCTACATACTGCTTCAACACAGCACGATTTACGATGACTTTCGTACAATTTGCTTGCTTGCTTAGCCAGTGAGCGAAAACGGTTCCAAGCGCAGAAACGACCGCAGACAGGAACGACTACAAAAGTCGTCCCCGTAGAAGCGCTTTGGAACGTTAGCCGGCCGTCCCATAACAGTGGCATGCAAAACATTCGCATCTAGCCTTGCACCACACCCAAGTACCACGCTGCACTGGCAAAGAGGTCCTGCGGGCAATTTGGTGACTGTATTCTACCGCGCCCGCCGCACGCTGTTTGTGTACACTGTCCCTTTACCATCCGACTGGGGCACTCGCAAAACATGGCGGCACCACGCACACAGGCTGACGTCGATGTCACACGAGAGGCATGGGGGGTAGGGCAGGGGGGAAGCGGAGTGAAAGGGGAGGGGTAGAAAACCTTCTAACCATAAAATAATAATATATGAAATGAAAAGAGATGCAATTAAACTGGTCCCAATGTTGCCGACGGGTCCCAAGCGCCTTACCCCGGGGCCGATAAAATGTGAATATACGCCATACATTATCAGGTTCTGGCATCGACGTGGATTTATATTTACGTATAATTTACCCTCCCTTTAGTGTGTGTGTGTGTGTG
>KB703582.1:0-21913 GCA_000349165.1 Anopheles christyi | reverse complement strand
ATGGATTGGAGCAATTTAAGAGATTGTCAAATTGGTGCACATTTTGTTGATATGTTTTTTATTTCGTCAGGGATAAAACTGCTGTAGAAGTGATACAATTAGTACTGCAGCGGTGTTGTTCGTTTATTTGAGTATTTCTTCTTGTTGACTTTACTTATAAGTTATTTGGACCTACAGTGAATTTAAAGCGAATTAAAATAAGTTTCATGTTTGTTTTTTTTTTTTTCAAGCATGTTTTCATTGATGCAAATTTGATAGTTTTTACTAAATTTATTATTTTTTATTGTATCTAGCGCCAAGGAGTCCTGATAACAGATAGAGCATTTTTAGGTTGTGAAATGAGTATTAATCAATTGCATAAAAAAACGTAGTTTCTAGCAGTATGACATTATGTCAAAATTAGAAAAGGAAGCACCGACAAGAATCTTAATAAAAATAAAATGTAAACTTTTTTGTAAATATTGCAAGAAAGGCATTAAAATGAAATTTAAGCTCTTATTAATGCAACATTTTTCATACACCTACAATATATCCGACAACATTCATATTTTTATAATCATGGGGTTTAGTCATGGCAAGAAACAGATAGAATAAATTTACGGCAAACACTAAAGGATACATATTCACAAACGAATATGTCAGCTTTTTGTTTAATCATTTGTTGTCTATATTGTCTCTATTGTGTGTATTGTAATTTCTTCTATACTTTCCGATTCCATGTACTGCTTCTTCGTATCGCCTAAGTTATAATTGGTTGGTACCATTTTTATAGCTGCATTTACGTACAGCTCATTTCAATACATATCCAAGTATAGCGACTTTACCAATATCAGTGTCCATCTCCGCCATTCCAACCAACATTGCGTACGCGTCGGAAATAGCGACCCATGCTGCCAGTAGTTAATAAATTAAACGATTTTCCTTTGTGCGTGAAACTTGGATCTTGATGTAACCACTTCTCAGCATCGACTGAATACGCGGTCACATGCAGTTGTAGAGAATCCCTTGGACCGTCGTTTTGGCCAGGCATGCGCTTTAACGCTCGTGACACTGTTCGGGTATTGTTCTGGTGGGTTAGCGGCAACCTGTTGCTCTCTTGTTGTTTGTTTCGGCTCCTGGGTTGAAATTGTGCCTTTCGGGTGGGCTGGATCCATGGGGAGCACTTATTACACCGGTTATCGCCTATGAAGCAGGCTGGAGGGTTCAACACCCGAACATGAGATAGCAATACAACAAACATATACAAATAGTCCGTGCAACAATTTGTAATCGTGTTGCAATAGTAGGTATTTTGTGTCACCACAGTGAACTGCAAATAAATGTTCAAAGTTGAGAGTCAAACGCCTTCCTAAAGTATGATTAATACATTATGCAAACGATTTTACGTACGTTCACTAGAGCTGCTACTGTCGTTTTAATGCTTTGTCAACTTTTTGTTTCAAATAGTTGACTTGCGTATTTGCTACCGATAGTTTAAATAATAAGTATGAGAAAAAAAAATCCTGTTGGTTTCACAATCGAACTATTTTGTAAAAACCTTAAAATTATCAAACACAAAAACACTATTGATTATGTTATATAAAGTTTTAAGTTGGAAATTCGTTCTTCAAATACTCTATAGTAGCTAGAACGTTTTGTGTTTATGTATAAACTGTTCAATTCAACATGATTGAACAACGTCGATTGTTTGTTTGAATTAAGTTTTGCTCAAACGGGGAAATGAAATACAATTATATTGTTTTATCCACTACCCTATGTTAGACGACAGTCTACATTATTTTATTTTATTCGGTTTAAATAAAATAAGAATTTCGTTGTCAGAAGTGGGATTCGAACCCACGCCTACAGAGTAGACTACGACCTGAACGTAGCGCCTTAGACCGCTCGGCCATCCTGACTCGTCGAAAGCGTTGTGTATTTATTTGATTTGTTATGGCTAGGTCACAACTGAGTCTAACGTCTAAAATTATCGCGCTTTACAACACGCGAAGCAATGTGCCGGGAATACTGTAATCTATCGCAGTTATGTATCTCGCATCTCGCACCTTCTTGGCGTAGTGGAATTATCGCGCAAAGAGAATGTGCGTTATCGGGTCAAAGGGCCAAAGAGACAAATGTGCTGACAGCTGGTCCTCAAAGTATCGATAGGCCTAACTAGCCAATCAGAATTGTGTGCGTTCGAGAGCCATCGTTCGTCTGACAACGTTGTACGTTGTGTAGAGTAATTGGAAAATAATTTACGACCCACATTATTACAATAATAGGTTTATGGTGTAGTCGGCGAAAGAAATAAAAATGCTGTAATATTTCACTATAGTTAATTTTAGATGTTTCTAGTACTAATGTTGCAAAATTAAGAATTGACAAACAAAAATATGTATAAAAGTTAATATGATTAGCTTACTAATAACAAGAACTTTAGCTTGAAAAACGATTATAAATCACTTTAACCATTTTTTTTTAACATTCTCTTTTACATTTTATCTTATCTTCCTGTTCGGGATGCCATCGGCATGAATAATGTCGACTGTCTAAAGCACACTCCTAGACAACACCGTCACGCGGAAGCCTATCTTCAAAACCATCCTTTCTTTCTTTACCGAAACACTACAGCACGATGCTCCATCTACCCATCTCGCCATCGCTAAGCTTGTGCATCGAAATCGCACCCAGACCCCGCGGTATAGATATCGCGGCTACATTATACGCATACTATCCACCCGCAGAATGTCCGCTATTTATGGTTCCCCGGAGCAGGCAGCCTCACCCTCTCGCTAAAGGGCACACAGTGAAAGAACGTGCCCGTGTTCTTCCGCCTTACATTCCGCCTAATCAAATCATCAAACCGGGAACGGGAAGCGTTTTTCAGGTGGTCTTGAGAGGAAATGCAGATCGCGAAAAAAGCATACTCCCTCTACCACGGAAAGTGGCGCATAAACAACCAAACCAGAAACAACCGGTTTTTTCTTTCTTTCTCCTGCTAGGGAATTGGGACCCTTTTTCCCATCGACCCATCAGTGCATCTTTCGTAGCGGGTTTTCCTGCTTGTCTGCCGAGGGAACCTGTTCGTCCACCTACACAAGCAGTTGGTGCGAAGTTTGCTGATTTGTGGAAGCTTAAACCTTTCTCAGGTGGTGGCTTGCAGTGAAAGGGTAAAACGAGAGGGTACACTTGATAAGTAAATAATTTTATCCATTTTCCCGCGCAGTTTTCTTGCACGGCGTACCCTTTCACTTTACTGATGTTGTTACTGCTGCTAGTGCTCCTGCGACTGCGTTGCTGATTTTGCTCACCTCGTTGACCCGCGATGCAACTGGCGCGGTCTCGATTATCGTACCGAGCTGGCGTTCGATTATGTGCTGCTTCTTTTGCATCGTCGAATGCTATCTTAGATGGGGTGGTCCATCCCACCCTACTGCAGCCGCAGCAGCAACAGCAGGTTCGAGGAATCAATTTCGGTGAAAGAAAAACCTTTCCAAACACCTAGCGCAAGAAGCGGCTCAACGCGGGTGAGCGAGAATAAACATGATTAGGAATCGATGGGTGGCAAAAAGGGAATGCATCGCAGAAGTGGGGTGGAGATTGGTGCGTTTCGGTGGCGCGTGAAAGGACGCGAAAGCGATGGTCATCATTAGCATTAAAACGGCACTTTTCGGAACGGCACTGGTTCCGAAAGCCGGTGCTGAGCGGGTGCGGGAATCCAGCGGAATCCATCAGGCAAAGAAACTGCATCGGAAGGAAAGGATGGTTCCGTCTCAACTGCGCTCTAACCGGTTCTCCCGATGGGCGAGGGGGGATAAAGTTTTTCCTTCACTTCACCACAAACACTCGCAGAAGAGCCGTCGGCCACGCCAACACGATGACATCGTAGGGTCAATGTCGACAAGACCTCTCAGGTTGAACTCTTTGCTTGAGAGAAGGGAGGTGGCCGTGTGTGTGTGTTTTTTTTTCTTCTGTTCCTTCACTACACGGTGTATTAAGGTATTTCTTCGCGTTGATGCTGCTGTTACTGGTTTTTTTTTTCAAGCATCAAACTCACAGCTGTTTGCGAAGATCGTTAATCATGTAGCGTCATGATCCACAGCTGGGTGATGCGGTTGTCAGTGGTGCAGGTGACAGCAGGAGTTGCTAAATTTTTGGAGCCTTTCGTATGTTTCACACCATCGGTCAGCAGTCAACCGTCGGTAACCTCCCTTTTTACTGTCCTGCGATTGAATTCCTTTCCATTCCAAATAAATTGCTGCGGGGAACTGTGGCACGGAGGGGAGCAAATGGCGAATTTAAAACTTGTGATGTTGTGAATTACATAACCAACATAAATCTATAGCTTTCTTATGGGTATTGATTATTTTTTGACATTAATATTTTTTTGGTAATAATTTCGCATCATCTATAATTTTTTTTCTTCATACTGGTAAAGGATAAATTAAAAGCTTAGATCTTAGATACAGTTGTTTAAAGAAACAAATCTTTTGCAATTTATACACTAATATACTGAATTGTACGAGACAATTCTATTTTTTAGCGATAAAACGGAATTGGGAATTTTTATTCAAACATCTACCTATTTACGATTATTACCAACTTCAACCGACTTTTCTACATAATACAGGTTCCTTCCATGTCAAGATGTTACCATTTATTGGTTAATTTGTCAGGTGCTGAATCTAGAGCCTAACAAAACGTATAAACTTCGTATGACCAGAAAAAGAGTTCCTTCAAAATCCAATGAATGCTGGATTGTCAGTGTCCTATGGACAAGAAGTCTCTGATGTCTCTCTTTGATTCATACAGCAGATTGAAAAGAAGTGAAAATCTTTTTTTTTATCGGAATATAATATGATCTACATATGTATAGTAAACGAAAAAAAAATCACATTCATACCATTTTGCTTAAAATATAGCCCAAATCAATGCGGATTTAACTCTATACAAATGAGAAGGAACGTCACTGGGGAGCTCATTTATTTATTTTTTAGATCCAGGAAGCTCTCTGCTTTAACAATCTTTAAAGAAAATTAGTAGGATTAACGATATTGTCTTGTCTAGGAGAAATGAATGTGCCAAATTTTCGCGGCAAATAAACTAGACAAAAAACACGCATAAGTGTAGAATTTCTAAGTTATTCTGTTGGTAAAGGCCTATCCATCAGCTTTCTACCTGGGAGCGTTTGTTGTCCATGTTAGGAGCGGCTGCTCCCCAGTGTATGTCCCTTCCCTAGGGTTTCTCCCAGATTGGGTCGCTGCAAGAATCTAAAAATTTAGCGAGCGGTGGCTCTCCTACTAGAATGACGGTTGGAGTAGAGGCCTTGCAAGTATCCTATGTAAATAAGAGTTGGGAAGAATGAACGAGAACTGACCAGTTCGTTCAGTTTTATGAGATGAACGAACGAACTGCGTGCGCCAAATTGTGTAATGACAGTTCGTCCATTCGTCTACAAGCGATGAAAATTGCCCATCACGGAAGAACGAAGAACTGTCTAGGTAGGTGTTTGCGTTCTACCGGTCGAAATGACGAACGCATGAACGATGAACTGTCTAGTTCACGTTCAGTTATTTTTAATGGACGAACTGGTTCGTTCAAGTTCTTCAAAAAAGAACGGTTTTCTAAAGCCTTATGTAAATACATCAACGATACGAATTGAAACCAGCCCGAGGAACCGTATCGAATGAACTAAGATCCTTGCTAGGAAAAAGGAGTCACTATTGGAAGTTCGGAACGTAGAACTGTAGATTCCCCATTTTCCACATAAGCAAACCCTTGTTCTGTTGGATTAGGACTCGACCTGCGGCTTCGAGATAATAGCACTTCAGGAGGTGCGCTGGAAAGAAATAATAACGTGCCAGTATCGCAGCAACTCCACAATCTACCAGCGGTGAAGAGACGCGAGATCTCGGTAAGGCGTTCATGGTGCTGGTTGCGATGATACGGCGAGTTATCGGATGGTGGGCGGTCAACGAACTGATGTGCAGGTTGAGGATTCTTGGTAACCTGAACATTATAAATATGCCCAGTCCGCACCTAGGGAAAAGCCGATAACGAACAGTAGGTTTTCTATACGTAGTTAAAAAGCGCACCCCAAGGCTGAAACGAGTTGATGTGGCGGAGGGGTACGTAATACCGCTGGGAGCAGAGCTGCCGAACGACAACATCATCTGCTATCTTGGAACAGTCGTAATTTTGGACAACGACATTTGCAGCAAAATCCAGGGCCACATTGTTCGGGAGAATCGTGTCTACCACGGGCTCCACAGTCTACTAGATCCAGATACCTTCAACAACTCAACAACAATCAGAAGGAGAAGGACCTGTTGGAATTTGGGTGTAGAAGTGAATCAACCAAAATTGACTGAGCAACTTGGAAAACGGTTGGTTAAGATCCTTATAAAATCTTCAAGAAAACGTACGAACGAACCACGGCGGACAACTGAACTATAAACCGCTCTGATGCGATCATAGAGGAAGGGGGTAGGTAGCCTTAATTGTAATAATTTTAATTCATAATAAATTGATTTTTATATAAACACAGAAATTTTGCTTTTCACCTTTCACATTCAAGAACTGTGAGCTTCATGGTCAAGAAGGAGCAGAAAGGAAATCTGTTTTTGCTTTGCATGAACAATTGATGTTTGCTAATCTCCGTAGTGTCCACACGCTTTCTTTCAGAGAAGTCAAACTCGTTATTTTAAGATTTCAGCAGGTGCAACCAATGTGTAAAGCAAATGGAATTTTACATTTATTTAATTATTAGTATAGTTTGAAGGAAACTAGTTTACAATATTCTTGAAATAACTATAATAGATTATTGCAAATAATGTACAATTCATGGCTAGGCTGAATGAAGTTGCCTTTGGCTTCTCAAATGTGGGTTAAAATTAACTAACGCACAAACCACTTTACTTGCGTAAAGATACTTAACGTATGTTTTAAAACTATGTATACAGTTGTTGATCAACTCAAATTTCAATAATATCTTATTGGAAAAAGTGGCCTACACCTACTGTGACATCCCTGTTGTTTGAGAGAGTCTAACGCTCTTTGTCATTGATCTCCAACGTGATCTTTGTTAATCTCTCACCTAACCCCAACATGCAAGCTGTACATTTGTAGAATACTGGTTTACCAGCATCCTAGTATTGAATCTCACTCTCTCAAAGGCACTTAAAAATGTCTCTCTTGTTCTCTTTTTTCTTACTCCATCTCCATTAAAGCTCTGTCCCCACAGAGAATATACTCGGCGTCATATACCGTTTCGTTTGTTGCGATGGATGCTGTTTCTGCATCTATGTTGCTCTCTTTCATCCACAACCACATCATAACGAATCTCTTTTGCAAAGCGCTCAGCTGACTTAACCCCCTTGCTGCCGGTGAGCTTTTTCTCACAGTTTTCCATTCACCCCTCACTGTCAGCATCTCAACCGCTCCGAACAGCTGCACCCACAACGGAACGATAGACGCGATCGACCGACTGACTGACTTCTGGCCGTCCTACGGCAACATCGAGACGATCGAAGCCAAAAACCCTTTGCAGCCGGGCCTCGTTTCGAAGGTTCGCCGCTCGCTCGCTCATGCAGCTCACTACACTGGCGTGTCGAGTTGTTGTACGGCCGCATGTCGTCGGCGAACGTTTTCTTGCGGTTTCTGTTTTGTTTTGTGCTTTTCATTTTCAGTATTGAGCTGTCCCGCGCGACGGCAGGACGTGTTTCGCGTGAAGCTTGCTTGCTTGCGGTTCGGTTTCAACCACGCGTTTTGCATCCGTTTTCCGTCTCACGTAGTTCTTCCTGATTCGTCCTTTTCTCAAACCGCCCTTGTTGCATGTGCTCTGTGCAGTGGTTTTGTTGTTGTTTATGTCAAATTACGTGCATGACCTTCCTCACGCGATTCATTGCTGTGGAATGATTTACGCGCGTAAAAACGATCAGTCACGTGCGCAACCCTAGCCAGAACGGATTACGGTAGTCCATATCATTCAAGGAGTCGAGAAATAATGTTTCCGTACCCTCTCCAGGAAATAATATGTCAATAAACAGAAACAACCCGAGGACTTTCTCACATGATGTAAAAGTTATTTGAAACGCGTGTTTTTTAATCAGATCGGCACTAAAAGCGGTCGCTTGTGTTTTTTATGATTTGTTTTTCGCATTGGTGTTACCTGCAAACAATCTGCCATTAAATTGAAAGTGATCGTGTCTTGAACAAGCTCCCCCTACGCGAATGTCCTTCGAAAGAGGTAGAAATCTTTGTTAAGCCATGTTTCATTAAGGTACTACCGATTGAATTGTAGCGAGATAGCATTGAGGAAAAAAAAACATAAACGAACGTCCACAAGTGCTCACGGAAGCTGGTGAAGGATGCAAATTTCCAAAACGTAAATACCTGCAATTACTACAATTAAAGTGTGAGTGCAAACGAGCCGCGTGTAAGACACATCGTATTACCCCAGTCAGCACCCTGCGCCCGACCAAGCCCTTCCGAAAGCTCTAGTAACCTGGCTTTGGCTTCTGATGTGGTTGCTTGGCAAGATTACTGTTATTATCGCATGAATTAGGATCAATTTATGCTCCATTCCCGCACGGAACAAATTTGCGGCACGAAGAAGGGAGTGGCTCGGTGTGGTCTGATGCATGCTGACCCTTTCCGTGTCGTTGTGTATTAATGTGTTGCCGTTAGAGTGGAAGTGAGTGGAGGATGTATAGTCACCACAAGGATATATGTGTGGTCGAGTGTTTTCTGATGATCCGATCTGCCGTCAGTGTATAATAACTGTGTGTGTGTTAGTAGAGTGCCGAAGATGAGTAGCTTACGATGTGAGTAGTAGTAACAAACAAGGGCAAGGTGAAGTCTACACTATCCGTGAACATAATGCCCGACTAACATTGAGAGGCTACTGCCCATATACATTCAAAATTAAACTTAAATAAACACAACGGCTAGCACTGTGGTGAGCAACGCATATTGCAAAATTGCCATGTAAATAAAACACTCACTATCGCTTAAGGCCAGTATTAGTGATTTAAGGAAATCGATAGCGTTTAGTGACGTGTGGATGTAGTTGTAATATAGCTGTCTGTTTTGTGTGTTTTTTGTGCATGAAACCAAATTCCAATTCTTCAGCTTGTTTGTGCGAAAGCTATTTATCCTCCAAACTTCCCCCCCATTGTGGCGTTCTGCGTCGTACGATCTCCGGCCCAAGCAAATTTCCGTTATCGAAACCCTCTCCACGTAGCCCTTCAAGTTCCGGTAGTAGAAGTTGTTGAAAATAGCTGAAGAAAAAAAAGTAAGCTGTCCTACAGTGGGGAGCTGTCCCAAGAAGTGCACCTTCGCGTTTGGAACGTAGAAGACAGCAGCGGTGGCGAAAAAAAAAAATACCGCCGATCTAAACGCAACGCGAAGGCAACAACTCTAACGCGCCTTTGCTTCGACCGGAGCGCGAACCTGTTTGAAAGGTACTGCACAAATCGCACCGAACCAGTTGTGTCCGCTGCAAACAACAAAACCTGCCGCCGCTGGTGCAAAAGACTGCGGCTACTGCTACGGCTGGGAGGTTCAAGAATAATAATACAAACCCCCCTGTCACTTGGAAGGGCTCATGCAAAGACAGGAGGACAGGTAGTGGGCAGGTACCGGACAAGCAGCAGCCAGCTTCACGTACGCGGTACCGGTTTCCACCGGATCGCCACCCGGCTGGGTGTGAACGGAGATCGTGAAAAACCTATGGTGTCCACCGAAACGAACGTTTCGTTGAACGGTCCAACGTTCTAGCCAAGTTGCCGCCGACCAGTCGTCCCCTAGGTCGTAGATACTAGCGCGGTCTGGTGTCGTACCACCGTAGCGCGAGGGCCAGGTTGTCCAGTTTGCAAACACGTATGCTAAAACTCTGCTCGAAACGAGTACAAATTAAGGTGTGCATTTACTCGTACACGTACTCCCAACACGACCGACTTGGCCAGTTTCTCGGCGTTCTAGAAAAGCGGCATTTCCTCGGTTTTTTGGTGCGCAGCTCCACAGCGCTCGTAACCGGGCGGGACCAATTAAAAGGGCATTAATGAAAACAACTGTCCGGTTGAGGGGACACCGTCTGTGCAGTGTATGTGTGTGTGTTGGGTTACCAGCTTTCACGGATTGTCCCTAGCCCAAGAGTCCTACACTTTACGGGGTTAGGGCTGACGGAAGTCACGCGGAAAACATGATCGACGCATTGGCCTTCTCGAAGCGTTACAGTGTGTACTATTGAGCTTGTACAGCTCTGTGTGATCGCTGGGATGTGTGTGTATGTGTGTAAGTGTGTATTTACCTGACCCAAAACCAAACCCAACTGACCCCTGTGTTGACCCGCGATCGTGCGTTGTGATACCGAAGTGTGCTTCTGTTGACAACGGTGAAGCGAAAAAGGTGCGTGTTAGCGTGTGATCGTGTAGAAAATTATTGTCTCAGAATCCTGAAAGTGCCAGTTTAAGAAAGGAGTGGGAGCAAAAAAGAGAGGAATAAATGGTAAAGTGTGCGCTTATGTGTATGTAGTTGCATATTAATGGTAATCTAGTAGCGGTGATTGTCAGTTGGTCCGTCATATCACCTTGTGTTGCTGCTGCTACTACCCGCGAGCATCAGACACAAGCCCCCTAGACCACTGCATAAATCGTGGCATACACTCTCCCGGATGTTTCGATGCAGTACCGCTGCTGTAACCGATCGTCATCGGTGATTCTCCCTTCTTCATCATCATCACCAGCACCATCGTTCACCAAAACACTGGAACTGCACAACGCGATTGCTTCTGTGTTCATCGTCACCGTCATCGCACAAGGATTATCATTTTGATACGGCGTACTGGAATTTTAATGGTTTACATGGTAAGTGCTGCTATGCTATTGTGTAGATCAAACTCGGTGCTGGACAGCTCCCCTGTCAAGTGCTCTCTCAGGGCAGGTACAGCAACACAAAGGTATCCGCCTGCGTGGTGAACAGTTCGCAAACGGATCTTACCGCCTATGGTTCGTTCTGTTACGGTCAAGGTTTCCAGGGTCTCCCCGTGTCCTCTCGTCCTGTGTCGCAAAGCACCAGCACCGGTGAAAGGATACTGGAGCAGCCGTACAACCGAGCTTCTCGGTCTCCCTGAGGCTGAGGACACTCATGATCATGATCATGGGGGTAAATAAAATCAGTGCCATGAGCGCGGCCGAGGGTAAACCCTTCCACCTGTTCTTGTTTGCGGGTTGGTTGTACGGTTACGGAACGCCAGAGTTTCTGCCCGACCGGCCGCTTCCGAGCCTACTCCCACCCCACCTGACGTCTTGGCGCCTGGTTTCCAACCGAAGGACAAACGATCAAACGGGCGTACATATGTGACAATAAAATACGACTGTCATTATTAGGTAGCGTTTATCGATGAAATAAAACGGCACAACCAATCCGTAATTGACAATTGCCACTCTCATTAGTCGGTCGGGCTTTTGTCGTCCTGGGTACCCGGGGAGCCCTGAAGAGTGTTTGCTCCAAGATTACGGGCATCGTATTTGGTCGAACGTAGATCAGGAGTGGCCTTGAAAGGTGGCCCAAGCGTCTTGAGCGATACACATATGTGCGCAGATATACAAAGACTTGATCTTGAAATATGCATATCAATAATTGCACTGAAACGTTCTTCTGTCACTCGGCCATTATGATTGGTTTGATACAGAGCATGCATTGTACTTGAGGTACTACTCCCCACGCATACGAGATGCTTCACGATGATGCTTGATCCGCCTAGTGTTGTATGAAGTAGCGTTTGATTTACTTTTCCAAGATTCAGTGCGAATGACAGTATTCGCATGAGTGTTTGTTCGAAGGAAAACCTTAGTGTCATCCATGCGTGTTTTTTTGCTATAAAATGTCTGTTGAAGGAAAAATAGTGAATAGCTTAGTAAATAGATTCTTGAAAATGTCATTAAAAACATATGGTTTATAAAACATATGTTTTATAAAGGCCATTAATTTTGTATGAAAAAATATATGGTTTTGTGAGTTCTAAAGCACTGAGGAAAAATTTAAAATCTCTTCCTATTTCTTACTACCAGCCTTTTCCTAACAGTTTTTTTTTTAGTTTTGTTAACACTCAAATGTTCGTTAACACAAACAAACGAAATAAAAACTGTTTTACAAACGAAATAAGACAAACATGTTTTAGGTCGTGAACACTTCCAACCATATTCAACGGGTTCAACACCAGCAAATAGAACTTCATTCATTTCACCCGTGCACATCGACTAATTGTTCAAATATTAACAACCCAAAACCACTAAGCCGGCAACTTAATCGACTGTTTACCCGCTTCAACACCAGCGCTAATGTGCCCCGCTGCTTAACCCCCTTAGTTCCTACAAATTAACTGCCTCCCATCTAGTCTCGCTGTCCTCCTTCCGCCAAAAAAGCGAAAGGTGTGCCTGTTTTACTTTAAAGGCGGCAGAATCGAGGCGAAACAAAATCACAGTCCGACCCAACCCAGCCCAATCCCAGGCGGAACCGTTTCGTCGGTACTGGGTTCTCCCGTCAACTGTAAGCAAGCTCCGACTCGGGGCGACACATCAGTGAGCAAAAAATCACCGACATCCGAGCGACCAATCCCTTGGCTCGTGATGCCAGCCAAACGGAGGTTGCCGAGGATCGTCACCGCCATCAACGTCGGCGTAACGCGAACGACACGTTTTCGCATTAATTACATTAGAAGATGAATGTCGTGATTAGATTTTCGTTTATATTTCTTTTGAACCCTTTATGATATTTTTTTGCTGCACCGTTAGAAAATTCGGTAGACAGTTGGTGGTTGCTGCTGTTTGAACGAAGCAAAATCGATGCTTTCTCGTGAGCTCGTGACGCCATTGAATCCACGCCTTTTTGGAAGGAGTTGGGTACTGTGGGAGCAGACCTATGTTTTTTTTGCATTGCAGGAACCAAATCCTGATCAAATAGGAAGAATAAAAAATCGTTTCTCATATGAATGCTCCTTAGCCAAATAAAAAAAACGAACGAATAAAAAAAAAATCCCAATAGAAATAGAGTAACTCAACCAAGGAAATCATTGGGGCTAACCGATTTAGTCGGATTTATTCAAGCCTAGCTGTATCGTGTATGCATTCACCCGCTCGTATGCAAACGTGTACGATCGTTTTAGGCATGCTTTTTCGTTTTCTTCCGGGCCTCCCATCGCTGTCGTACGGTGCAGTTGCTTATTAGAAGCATTCGGGGTTAAACGGTTCATGACAGGGGGCCATGTCTGAAAGCGGGAAACCTGTCAGCTTACAGGAAGATGAATTAGCTCCAAAGCGCCGTACAGGGGGTAGCTTTACACCATTATTTTGCACATATCTTATCATCCTTTTGTAATTCCCCATGTTGTTTTGAACGGTTTGTTCCTTGAAGAAAACTTTAGAGTTAATAAAGCAACATGTAAATAATTTAATGACACATTTTAATTCATTGTTACTAGTGTTGTGTGTTGCCTAATGCTTTTCAGTTAAGAATTGAGACGGCAAATAAAAACACTTCTTGCCATCAAGGGCACAGAATGTTGAAGTAACCATTATTTGGCTCCATCGACTTCAACAGTGCGTATGGAAGTAGATATTTTTTTATTGTACACTCCCCCAAAAACTCATTACCAGCCTCCGTGCCGGTGCCTATGGAAGAGGTGGCGGAGTTGTCTCCTCCCACTATGCCCGACCTTCTCATTCTTCATTTTTTTCACTTTTCCAAAAAAATTGTTGCCCTCCTAAGTGACCATTAAAAGTGACCTTTGCGGTAGCCAGCCTGCCATCAAGCGGAGCTGTTTCGGTGGAAGGTTTTGGCTGAGGGCTGCATCACACGCACGATAATGGGCGGATTGGAGAAACGAGATGAAGCATCTGGCGAAGAAAATAAATTTGAATTCATCATTTACAAGACGAAAAGGAACGTGTCGGTGCCGGTGCAGAGTCTCGCGAGCTTTACATGCGAAAACGGAAAGATTGAAGATTCTAAAAGGACTGTCTAACGTTAAATCACATAGAGCATTATTTTATTCAATTATCATAATTAAATTCTTAAAACAATGCTGCATTTTTGAAGATTAATCATTTGTTCTTTTAAATATACTTTGAAGCTGAAAGCTTGTTTGTCTAATCATGTGATTCTTTATGATTGGCAGCTCAGGGAAGTTTTTTAGCCTTTTTTAACGTTTTGTATAAATGATTTCTGTCGATACAAATAGTTGCTTATGCTTCGTATTAATCTAACATGTATTAATCTTATCATTTGACCCAGAACCGATAGGTATCTTCAGCTGCCTTCTATTAATTTTGCATTCCTTTCCGTTGCATCAAAAACGGTGCAAACAGAAGCACAAGTGAAGCGAATGAATGTTTGAAACATAGGTCATGGATGAGTAAACGTTCTTCTTTTGCTACCTACCCGTTACTCTTTCTTGAATTCGCGAAAAAAAAATCCTCTAACTTCACGCTCGGGTTGCACTTTTCCGTTCGTTTAACTCGTCATTCATCAGATTTAGTTATTCACAAAATATGTATATTGCCTTCGCATCGGCATCGAAGGCATGAATATTCATAACCGTTGACTTTATCGCCACACGAGTTTCTTCGTTTACTGACCCAGCAGCTTCAGCAGTAGTAACAGCAGCAACCGTTTACAATTCTGCTCCAATCTCTCTGGTGCTAGTGTCATCCGCTCAGCAACTGGTGGCTATTGTCATTTAAGAGGATGCTTTGGTGCGTTTTTTTGTGCATAGTTTGCAAAATTGAGAAGATCCATCGATTTTATTGCCCGTGTGTTTTGCTTCCATAAGGGATAGATTTTTTGTCACTCCCGTATGTGACTGTTTCTTCTGCTTTCAGCGGTCATTTATCAAGCCGATCGTGTTCGGTGGAGATGACTTTTTGTTCCATTCGTGCGTTCTTTTTCGGTGAAACGACAACAACCTGCCTAGATGGGATTTATGGGGTATTAGGATGGGACTAATTGTGGTAAAATATTTGGCAGGAACAATATGAGATTTATGTCGTTATTGATGTAAATAATTTGGCTGTTAACAACCTGCAATAAATAGATATTTTTTGTTTGATAAATAAAAATTTGTTGAAAAACTGCATTACAATATAAATGAAGATATTATTTATAGCTCTACCTTCATTATTTCAACTTTACAATGGAGCAAATGGCTGTTCCTACCTTTCTTATTTCGAAGAAACAGCCGTATAGTTTACTACTTTTATACAAATTTGTAATGCAATTAGAAAACAATTAAGTCTGATCATCCAAAGTGAATTTTTAAAATTATTTTTTTTAAAATTGTATATTTGTATTAAATTTTTTATTTTTTAAATAAAATATTCGTTTAAAGAACATTCAATTTCGGTATCCCAATAAAATCAACCTACAAGTAAACGAAAAATATACCTTTTCTATAATACCACATTATTTAACGAGCCCTCGCGATGATCGTCCTTCAGTTTGGAAGCCATCAGATTGTTTATTGTCATAAAATTCATCCTCAACCATTTATCGCCAGACTGGATCCGCCTTCTTCATCGTGCTGAGATGCAATTTAATATCATCAATCGAAAAAAAGAAGATGTTGCAGGTAAAACGAAGAAGCTGCGAGATATTAATCGATATAGTAAAAAATAACAACGCTTCTTACGTTCGCTTCTGTCTTGGCCAAGGGTCATCGTCAAAACTGTTGATGCTTGTAAGTGTAACCCCATTGCCCGGTTTGGAGTGGCTGAATCAAGTGTGCAAAAGTCGCTTCTGCTTTGTATGTGACAAAACGATGCGTGTGACATTTTCTTTGTGGCGCCAAAACGCTGTCCCTCCTTTTGCAAGTATCATCTTCACAGTGCATGGTCACCAAAAAACTCATTACTCTCATATAGAAGGTACTCTCGCAAGAAGGTGACCTGAGGGCTGTGTACTGTGCAGCTTACACCCATCCGCTCACGCAAGGAAGCAACCGCTCGATCGATTCATCGCAAGAAAGATCTGCTTGGTAGAAAGATGGAACGAAGCGTTATTGCGAATAGTTCCTCCCATCATAAGGGTAACTTTTTCCCAAGAAAAAGAAGACAGCGGTAAAGGTATAGGATAGAGGGCCGCTCCACACAAGCAGTAGATGAAACGAAACGGAAAGCTTAACTCGTTTTTAATAAGCTAAAGATTTATGTAACCTAATGTAATTTTTGGATCGCTCCTCGGTTCCACTTCTCCATGCATCCGTGGGTATGAGTCGCGGTTGAGAATGGGTCGTGCTGCCGCCCTCCAGAGACGCGCCATCTATTGATTGATTAACGACACACGGTGCATGACGGTTGGGCTGGGTGCTGGAAGAAGAAAGGCAACAGCAAACGACACGAAAGATCGTGGGGCGTGGGATCGCACAAGTTCGCGCCATAGATCGCTGATGGTGCTGACGAGGGTTCACGACACGATCCTAACAGACAGCGCGACCTTATGCCTTGGTGAAGGCGTGTTGTGCCGTGCAGCGTTTGGGAACGGCTAGGCTGGGCTGGGATTGAGTGTTTTGGGCGCTGGCGCTCATCGTCGGCATCATCACGAAGATGATCTTCTTCCCATCTCGACTGACACGATTTTGGGTCTCGCCTGAATTCGTCGACAGAGCTGATCGCTGCAACAAACACATATACATACACACACACTATTTGAAAGCCGATTTGCCGAAAAGACGAAGACAAACGCAAATGTTATAGAAAAGGGTGGGAACCATCAGATCAGATCGTTTCTGGGTTGTGTTGTTCGCTGCCTAAAATCCTCACCGACTGCTTTGACTCACGCCACCCTCACTACGGCGCATGTGCTAAACAGGAGATTTGTATCTTAACGAACCAACAAAACGTCACCTTTTGCCACGGTATCGAAAAGCCAAGGATCCCGCCCCAAGGATTGCTAACACATCCTGCCCATATGACATTTGATAGTTGCGATGAATCCGTCCGCATTCGAAGAGATACGAACGGAGGGTTGGGTTGTTTTATTTTCAGAAAAAGGCTGTTGAAGTATTTCGAGCACGTACAAAACAACTTAATTAGCCTTCCATAATATCGATTCGTTGAACGGTCTGAGACGATTGGATCAGGCGCAGCATGGAAATTTGATACATTGTTATCGGTCGTTTCGATGGATCGATAAAATGGTTTTTTCACATTGATTTTGTTTATAACCTCTTTAGTGTCCAGAATTATGTTAGTTTTGATCATTGACTTGCATTTTATTGTATGTCGACCCGTTACTTTGAGTTACTTATTAATTACTTTGAGTTACTAAACTTTGGGTATGGTATTTAATTTCGTAGACAATCATTCATCAATTCGATAACATTTTGTTTAAAACTAATTAGTTAAGGGATTCATAAAAAATATACTATGAAAATATCAATCCTCGAGCTAACCTCCAAACGAAATTAAGCCTGCGACCTTGAAAAGAAGGTTTTTACACTCCACAAATGAAATAAAAGCAATTAGATGATGTCGTTTATACTCACCCTGAATAATGAGCTCGCAAAAAAAGTGATCGTAAATAGTACTCAGTACTTTGTGGGACAAAAAAAAGGACGCTTGAAAATCAACATGTAGGTGTCGGTTGCAAAAACGTTTTGCTGCTTATTTCAGCAATGACGAGTATCTAGTCCATGCTTGCGATTTGAACTAACACAGCGCATTAGATAAGAAACTATTTGCAGCGAGGGTGTTAATGAAGCAATAATAAGTCTATTAAAAAGCTGCATGATTGAATTGTGTTTAAGTGGCGTAAGCTATGATAAGATACCGGAAATGGCAGCTACTTGTGGTTAACACATAGTGGTGTAAAGCTGTGGAACAATTTGTTCCATTTAATGTAGCATTTACTGAATAAATTTTAAGTAAGACAAGAAACTGTGAAGCAGTATTGGAGGTTGATATGTTTCATGTTAAATCTCTGATAAGAATCTCTGAGTGATTTAATGAAACAAATGTCTTAGTCAAGACGACATCGAGGGAAGTAACCGTTCGATAGTAAAACGCGGTGTTCGCACAACTAATAGCATTCAATCACCAACCAACCGCAACAGCAGTTTGTGTAGCTCCAACAACACCACACAGAAAAACCGCGCCCGAGTGTGAAAGTAAAAGTCCTATGATCTTCTTACAGCGCCTACCGGAGGTTGGTTTTTCAGCCGGTAGAACACACCCTACCATTTTTTTTACCACATACACTCAACGTATGTACGTGAATATACACTCGACCGCTCACGCTACGATCTACACTTTGGCTCCTACGCGTGGACGGTCTGAATAATTCATTAGAGTAAGTCATTAAATTTAAATCCTCTGCTCAGAACGACCGGGCGGAAGGCAGGCTAAAAAGGGGAATCACAGATAGAAGGCAAAAAAAAAAGATCAACCAGTAATGCAAGTAAAAAGCCATTACGACACTTTAAGCGGCGCAACGAGCTTTCAAGGGATAGTGCGGATCTTAAATGGGGCATAGCAGAAGCATGAGGACAGATATATGAGACGATTTAATTTCCACTGGCAAAGGTCCATGGTCACTTATAAAAGAGTTACTTTGAAACACTTTTTTTGGGCGAAACTACTGCTCCAAGAACGGGCGGTGTTGTCATACATGCAAGAAGCCGCCCGGTGCACTTGATGACGATGTGAGGTTTTTTTTCTGACTCCCAACACTTTGCCATTTGATGGCCCCTCGGATACAAGGGGCAATGGTAATAATTTTAATGTTTAACGACAAGGCGGAAAATGCGAGGAACCTTCACGCATGATAAGTGTGGGGTGTGTTGGTGTGTCACACCGGCCACACATACTTCACACGACCTGTCCGATTGACCGCACACGCACCGTTTATAAAAAAAAAACGACGCAGATGACAGGAGGCAGGGAAACGAAGAGGAGAGTGACGCGATAAAGAAGAGAGAAAAAAATCCACCGAATGGCATCTCAAAACGACTTCGCTAACACTTTTATGACAGCTGATGACAGGTATTATGACAGGTTCATCATAAAGATATCAATAATAATTATACGAAGCCGTTAAACCGTCACACGATGAGTGCGATGGATGAGAAAGAGTCTGTGATACAGCGAGAAGAAGGAAAGAACGACGCTGATTAAGGCACTCATTTGCTCACCCGACTTCATACAGCGAGTGACAACTCCACCTTAAGAAATCAATAATCCGCTGGAGGGCGTTATTCCGACCAGGTGGATAAGATTTGCGAAAGCCGACCTAGAAAGGTCGCAAATGTTTATCCGTTACCTTATGTGATTCGCATTCCAATTATCCATCAGCACACTTCTAAGTTCCAGCGAGCGCAGCTGAGCATTCCATTAATTCGCTATAACTTTATGTAGACTGTTGCGTTCCTATTACGAGCTGGTCCGTGCGCTGCAAGAAACCGATCTCGTGCGTGCTAAACTTTCATCTGTGATAACGGATAGCGTATGAACAAGACTATTTTGCCACCTTTAAAATGTGCCCCGCTAGTCTACTGGACCTAGCCTCCGAGACTCGTAGTCTCACGACACGATATCAAAGCCCGTGTGCCCACACAGCCCACCACCTGTGGTGCGCCATATTAACAACCGATTAAGTTATAGCCAATTTAGAGCGATATCGCCGGCAAACTGGTGGGTACGAGTTGCAAACCGCCGCCATACGTCAAGCACGCTTTTGTGGGCTTTGGCGGTATCGATGGTGCTCGAAAACGAAGCAGCGACTGCCGCCACCAATACTGTTTGGAATCCCAAAAACGGGCAAACGGAGACAGTTGGTTGATAAGTGATCGGAGTGTGGTGCTACCAGCAATTTGCCGTCTATTCTGAACGATCCTAACCTAATTCGATGACCAGCCTGGCTTCAAACGAGTTGGACGCCCAAAAACGCTCCCCACTCCTCACTCATCTTGCACAGTCGCAAGTAGTCTATCAAACGAATCGGGGGTAATCGGGCACAATCTTCGAAAGCAATCGCCATACTGGCCACTACTACTACTACTACAATGCTGCGCACCTGAACCAGGTAGACTAAACGTAATGCACTGCCCAAGAATGCCTACTTTTGACATGAAGTGGATACGCCTTTTTGAAGCAGGGCTGCGCGATCGATTGTAATCGCGCCCTGAAAAGTGTAGGAATTAAAGACACACGTCTGATTAATGTAATTTGATTTTATTTAATTAATAATAGTTTCATCGAGCTATCGTCTATCTATCGGGCCTTCTTTTGCACCCTTTATTTTCTCACTGCCTACATCTGACACTGGCAGCACTCGCTGCAAAGCTCTCCAGACCAGATCCGTTATCTTTGGCGATTGTTGGCGAGAGTCTTTCGTAAGGTGTCCGCTCCAATGAGGGATGCTGTGTTCGCATTTGCTGTTCACGTTCTGCTCTCGAGATTGAGTGGTGCAGAAAAAAAACCCTCAGAAACTTGCTGCTGCGGTAACGTGTGCGGATACTTACAAGAAGTACGCGGCCATCCGATCGCGAAGGCGATATCTGTGTGGTCAGGTTTGGCTTTTCCCTCTGCCATAATGCAAAGGGACGGCTGCTCGTGTATTTATGAGTGAGTGTGTGTGTATATGTATTTTTCCTCTTTTCCTTTACCCGCATTTTGACGCTCGTTTGGTTTGGACTGGCTTTGTGGCGTTATTAAATCCCATAAGTGATTGATTTGGCTTTTATGGTTTCGCCGCCCGCCGCACTATCCTACGCAGGCTGCAAGAAGGCGCGATCGCACGAGCTCGCCTTGCACACACGATGCTGCTGACGATGATGAAGTTGATGATGATGATGATGATGATGATGATTGTGATGATGGTGGCAAAGGCATATTTCTTTCGCCGAATTGGCTAAACTGGCTAGAAGGACCACATGTGCTCGACATTTCTGGTGCCGGGCTGCGCATGCGCTTTGGGTGTACTAGGATGATTTGTATTTGAAGGAATTGTGCGGTTTCACTGCGCGTGGTGGCTTTTAAGTGGCACTTTGGCTTTGTGTGCGATTTTATACGCCTTCAATGGATGACCGGGTGGATATCGATCGCCAGCTCGTAGTGATGCAATGGCCAGTAATTAATAATTAATTTGATTTAAAAATTCCAATGGTTAATTAGATAAGACACTTGGCCCTTTAGGTGCATAGCATATGTATTAGGAAATAACCATTTTGGTCGTTTTTTCGTGTCGTTTATTTGGTTGGACTGGTCTCGTTTTAGAGCCGTTAACGTGGACTTTAACAGAATGCTCGCACTAGATTCAATGCTTGAATAGTTTGTGTAGGAATATTCTGCTCTGGGAATAGCTTTAGCCATGAAACCTTTGTCGGCTTAGATTTAAATCATATTAACAGAAAAAACAGCTACATTTTCATATCAATGCAACAATGTTAAAAATGCTGTTTTTAAATATTTTTCCAAAAATTCTAATTCAAATCGCTTATTGTTACTCACCAAATATTGAAATGACTGCAGCAAAGTATGTAACGTTGCAAGCCGCAGTGAATGTAGCACTCTTTTTCTCACCTTTCCAGCAGCATCAACCATTACCGGCTGCCCTTTGACGTACTGCATAATGTGACCGTACCAAAAGTCGCACCGCGCATTACCGCAAGAAAGCACGAACATTTTAAAACGAAAGTGAGAGGAAAACTGGGGCAAACCTTTTATATTTCAGCTTGGTCAATGCGCCCAGCGGTAACGGGTGTACCGTTTCATGTTTATCCATATCTCCTCTGTGTGTGTGTGTGCAATTTTTTTGTTATTTCTTTTCGTCCTCCAATGTGACTTTTGTCCAAAACCCTTCAAGCACGTGCTGGGTGAGTCATTAGCGAACGGGACCTCACTTCCCATAGGCGAACGCAGCTCGTTTCCTCGGGCGA